>MDKI01138125.1:0-20938 GCA_005239505.1 Nicotiana paniculata | reverse complement strand
AGGTTAGACCATTAGCTTAATTGGTTAATTAGGTTTTTAGAGTTGGTTTCCAACCATACTTATAAGTTACCTGGGTTTAAATTAATTTCATTACTGGGTGTTAATTCTTAGTTTAATAGCTCGTTACTTGATTTAAGTCGATGAGTTTAATTGCTTAAACTTGGGTTAACTGATTTACTTGAGCTAAGTCAACTCGACTACTTTGACTAAAATTAAAGACTTAGTTAATTATTAAACCTAGGTATTTTTAGAAATTTTGTCACCTTGATTGACTCATGACTGTTCACTGGTTCAGAATCGACAATCAATCGATGAACCTAATCTAACCTATTCGGGAAAGCAAGGAAGCAAAAAATCGAAAAGGGGGCTATATCTCTTGGGGACAAACAGTAAACAAACAAATCTGAATAACCTGAATATGAATCAATTAGACATACTTTTGTAATCAACTTTTAATAGGGAAATAGGCAGAAAATCTAATTAGTTAAGGATTAACAGAAAATCTTAAAACCTAAACATGGATGCTACCTAATCAACGCATGCAAATTTAGAAGAAAACAGAAAAAGTTAGAAGAAGATATTAACAGATCGAGCATAAAACATGAATGAAAGCAGTGATTAGCATGATTTTTGTTTTAATGGTGCACAGAAATAATAAAGAGGAGAGGAGATTCGTGTTAAAAGTACTGGGCCTGGGAAAAGAGGAGGGGGTCACTGGGCCTTACCAGATCTGATGGGGGTTTTCTTTCAAAGAAAAAATGAATCAAACCTTCATGAATCGATTTCTCTAGTTAAGAGCAATCGACCCATGAAGGTCTAACCCATAGGTTGCCCTCGAATCGTCCGGGGAGAGATTTTGGAGGTTTTCAGATTCTTAGATCTGAAACCCCAGCAAGTCCATCGGTTTTTTCAGGGGAGTTGACACGGGAGGTGGTAGAGGAGGTGATGGTGGTTGCCTGGTAGAGATTTGGGGTTGATTGGAGTGGTTATGGTGGCTGGACGGCGGTGGGGTTTCAGGGGCGGCTAGGGTTTAGAGTTTGAGAGAGACGAAGGAGATAGGGCGGCTAGGGTTTGAAGCAGGGGTTGGGTTTGGATCGAAATGGGGTATGGATGGGGTTAGGACACTTAAATACGGAAAGGAATGGCCAGTTCCGGTCCGTTGGATCATGGACAAATCAATGGTTGGGATTGACTGGGTCTAAAACGGCGTCGTTTTGGTTAAGCTGGGGCAGGCCGGGTGAGGGGTTTCGGCTGGTCCAGATTTGGTGTTAGGGAGAAGGGAGTTTGGGCCTGGGTAATTTTGCCCAGGTCCGACTTTAAACCTATTTTAACTCTAACACTTATATAAAAAAAATGTAGTGATAGTTCTAACTTAGTTTTTGTCTAATTATAAATTAATTAAGAGTAATATCATTTGATTTAATACTCATATCATTTAAGGAACAAATTTCACAATTTTGTTAGAAAAAAAGAATGAATTAATCATTAAATCTACATTGTGTCAAATAATCAACATTTTTGTTGTTATTTATTTCAATCGATTACAAGTAATATATTAATTAACTCTAGTTTAAATTTTGATTAATGAGTAAATTAAAGGTTGAAATTTCTAGTAACAAAAATGTGATTCTTTGAAGAATATATTTTTTCGTAATTTTCAAATAAAAATGATTGAAGTCATGCAACGAATCATGCAACTTTAAATCATTTATGAATTTTAAAAGACAAATTATGATTTATATAATGTAAATAATTCACACACATACATTGAAATTTAACAAGGTTTATAATCATTAATTAATTTATTGAATTTTGTAGGAATATATATAGTAGGTTAAAAATTACATGTTCACACCGAGAGATCGTCCATCTTTACGGTGTGCACGTGTCTATCATTTCTGATCGAGATACACAGTTCACCTCGCACTTTTGGAGAGCAGTACAACATTGGGCACGCAGATAGAGTTGAGCACAACGTTTCATCCTCAGACGGACGGACAGTCCGAGCGCACTATTCAAATAGGAGGATATGCTTGTGCATGTGTTATAGACTTCGGAGGATTGTGGGATTAGTTCTTGACACTTGTGTAGTTTTCTTACAACAACAGCTATCAGCCGAGCATCCAGATGACTCCCTATGAGGCATTATACGGTAGGTGGTGCCGATCGCCAGTTGGATGGTTCGAGCTGGAAGAGGCTCGGTTGTTGAGTATAGACTTAGTACAGGATGCCTTGGATAAGGTTAAGATTATTCAGGATCAACTTCGCACAACACAGTCCAGGTAGAAGAGTTATGACGTCCGTAGAGTTCGTGATGTTGCATTCATGGTCAGAGAGAGAGTGTTGCTCTGGGTATCACCCATGAAGGGTGTGATGAGGTTTGGAAAGAAGGGCAAGTTGAGCCTAGGTATATAGGACCTTTTGAGATTCTTAATAGAGTGGGAGAGGTGTCTTACAAGCTTGCGCTGCCACCGGGGTAATCAGCAGTTCATCCGGTGTTCCATGTGCCTATGCTCCAAGAGTATCACGGTGATCCGTCCAATGTGTTAGATTTCAGCTCTGTCTAGTTGGACAAGGATTTGACTTATGAGGAGGAGCCGATGGCTATTCTAGATCTGCAGGTCCGTCAGTTGAGGTTAAAGAGTTATCTTTATGTTCGAGTGCAGTGGAGAGGTCAACCCATCGAGGCCTCTACTTGGATGTCTAAGTCAGATAACGAAATCCCCACCTTTTCACCAGCCCAGGTACTTTTCTATGTCCGTTCGAGGACGAATGGTTGTTTTAGATGTGGAGAATGTGATGACCAGATAGGCTATCTTATGTTTTAGAACCTAATTATGCGCTATGAAGATTTAAATACCTCATTTTAGCCTTCTTCGATTTGCGTGCATATTCCAAGCGTCTTTCTGAAAAGCTTTTATGTTTAAAACTAACGAAATATGAAATTTTCGCCTTAAAATCTATTTGAGTTGAGTTCAGTCAATGTTTTGAGCAAACGGACCCGAATTCATGTTTTGACGGGTCCCGGTGGGTCTGTATTGTGAATAGGGACTTGGGCGTATGCCCGGAATCGAATTCATAAGTCCCTAGCTCGAGTTACCGCACTTTGTAGAAATTTTAAAGTTAAAGGCTTAATTATTTTGAAATGTTTAACCAAGGTTTGAGTTTTTGGATATCGGGTCTATATTTTGGTTCCGGAACCCAGTATAGGTCATATACTATATTTATGACATATGTGACGAATTTGGTGAGAAATGAACGCCCGTTTGTAAAGATAGAAGTTTCAAAGTTTCCTTGAAAATTTCATTTAATTTGGTGTTCAGTTCATAGTTCTAGGTGTTATTTTGGCGATTTGATGGCGCGAACAAGTTCATATAATTTTTTAGACTTGTGTGCATAGTAGGTTTAGAGCCCTGAAGGCTCAGGTGAGTTTCGGATAGGCTACGGAGTGAAATTTGACTTAGAAATGTTGTTGGTGTTTCAGTTCTAGTGCAGGACTCTGATCTCGCATTTGCGAGACCAGACATCGCATTTGCGACCTCTGATGGGTTCGCATTTACGAGTTACTCGTCGCATTTGCGAAGAGTAGTTGGGCCACCTTATGTTCGAATTTTTGAAATGGGACAGGAGGGGGCAATGATCACGATCGCGATCAAGTGGTTGCATTTGCGTATGGTCAATGTTCGCCAATGTTCGCATTAGCGAACATTTCATCGCTAGTGCCATGAATACAGAGATATGAGGGTCTTCGCATTTGCGGGGTTCACATTTGCGACTCCCAGGTTGCAAATGCAACAACTGCAACTAAATAAATGGGACTTAGATGGGATTTTTGCTCATTCTTCAAATTTTTCAAAACAAGAAATCCTAGAGGCAATTTTTCAAAGAACCTTTCTTCCCCAAATCATTGGTAAGTGATTCTATTCTAGTTTCTTTCAATCTTTCACCACATTTCCGGAGATTTCAACCTATAATCTTGTATTTTCATGGTGGAAATTGGGGGTTTTGGATAGAATTAGGGATTTATTGTAAATTGGGGACTTAGATATCAAATTGAGGTCGGATTCCAAAACAAATTACATAACAGGGCTCGGGAGTGAATCGGTAACCGGGTTTTGGTCCGAACTTCGGGATTGGACCAAGCAAGCCTAGGGGTTGACTTTTGTTGAGTTTTTCAATAATGACATAAATTGAATCCTTTGCAATCGTGGATAGTTCCTAAGGCTTAATTTGAATCGTTTGGTTGGTAATTTGCTAGATTCTATTTGTTCGGAGGCTTGTTTAGAGGCAAAATTGTGATTGATGTTTGAGTGGACCTTTTGGAGCATGATAAGTGTCGTGGTTAACCTTGAATTGAGGGATTAGGACTTGTTTGTCTATTTCCTACATGTTTAGATGTTGGGTACAACGTATATGTGAGGTGACAAGTACTTATGAGTTGTTGTCGGGTTTAAGCATGCGGGTGGGGCTTGTTCCTTGTAGTTTATCGGGTACCTTGATCTTGTTATCCATGCTTATATTAGTTACTTACTGAATTGATCGTTCTTATTGTGCTTACGATCTTATGTGATAATTGAGTATTGATTCCACAGTTGAGATTTGGTATTGTGGAACCATTGTTAAAGCGCAAAGGGTGATGTCATTGCCATATTGTGAGTGTTTAATGCACGAAGGGTGATGTTGTGCCATGTTATGAGAGTTAATGCACGAAGGATGATGTCGTGCCATATCTATTGATTCATATTGTAAGGTTGAGAGTAAAAGAACGAAGGGAGTGTTGATACCCAATTTTTCCCAAAAAAATTGAATATATACCTCCAAAATCATGCATTAATAGCAATTGGTATTTTTTCATAATTTTCCTATATTTTTATTAATTTACCCAATATTTTATTTCCAATAAATAATTACAAATTGCATCACAAATGATTTCAAAAGAATTTCTTGATTTTATTTATCGTTTATGGTCCCATTAAGACCAAATTATTTCATAATTAGCCAAATTGGCACCTTTTGGCTATAATTGCAGTAACTTTGCAATTATAGCCCAATCATATAATTTTGTACCATTTTTACCAAAATTTAATCATTTTATATTTTAATACTAAATAATCTTTTCAAAACTATTTTCTATGCATGAAATTCATTTTATCATTATTAGTTATTTTATAAATTATTTTAATTAATTTGGATTGGGTATTTGTCAAATAGCCTATTCTATTTTGATTCTAACCTGAATAAAACGAGCCCACCTGGTTAAATCAAGCCCAAATACCCCAAGCCCGATTCCTAAATCTACCCGAACCCAATTCCCACTTAATCTGGACCGTTGATCATTTCGGATCAACAGACCAGATTCACCCTTTCCTAATTTAACTAAGAGATTACCCTCCACACCTCTCATTTCCCTCACCTCACCCACTGTCACCCATTTCCCTTCTCGCTCAAATCCTCTTAACCAAACCCTAGCTCTCAAGCTCTCAAGCTCCGTCACCGGCATAAACTCCACCTTGTGATGTTTCTATGCATTCTCCGTCCAGTCATGGCCTTCTATGCTCAGTGACTCTTCGATTTTATGAATCCTTGAAAGGATTTCCAAGGATTTCGACCGGATATATTTTGAGTCTATGTTCGCTAGCCTGTCTCAGACCACTTTTCGTTTGTAAGTTAGAATCTCGCCTTGTTTCATTACAACTCTATGGTTTCTAAGTCGATTCTCTCATCTCTAGGTTATTTATCTCTGAAACCCTTTTTTTTAACTCTTGAATTCTTACACCTGTAATAGATCTGAGTATATCCTGAGTTATTTTGTTGTTTTCCCTAATGATTTCTCCGGTTTATTGCTAAAATGCCTATTCGTCTTCAAACTAGGGTTTCTTGACCCCTTTCCAAAAATGATTCTTCTTTTGATTTAACTGTTATTCTATGATTTTCAATATGTTTAAGCGTCTATTTAAGTTTTTCCCTTTTTGACTGACTTATTATGTCAAAACCCTAAGTTTCTTTGTCTTAATCATGGGTTCTGAGTCTGTTCTTGATTATTTGTTCATTTGATTCATTTGCATGTCTGTTACTTATGAATTCGTTCAGAGTTTTTGTGATTTTACCTTATTAGGGTTTCTGATTATTGCTTCTTCCGCTTATATTATGTTTATTCTGTTAATTCCTCTAATTAGTTCTATTTTCTCTAGTTGAATCCCTAATTTTCTGTGATTAAAACCTTTTACTGATTTCCTGTGATGATATCTTTTACTGATTTCCTACCTCTAAGTTATTTTCTCGCCTTATTTTATGGTTGACTATACTGTTAATTGATTCTTATGATATTTTCTTAGTTAGAACCTTATGTACCTAGTCCTAATTACCTGTTATGTACTTGCATTGTTTGAATTTTTTCCTGATCTGTTATGCCCCAGTTACACATTGATTTCTTTCCTTATTTGGTACTTGTTCTTACCGTTTGAAGTTAACTCCCTTAATCAAGGGAGTACTTTCACTGATTTTACTCTAATTGGTTCTGAGTTCCATAATTTACTGCCTAATTGTGATTCTTACCTTATTCTACCTAGTTTCAAACTACTATATATACATTTCTCTTTCATTCACTCAGAAACACACTAGTTAAAACTCTATCTCTCACACTCAAAGCTTTATGTGTTACTTACTATTATTCTGAGTTAGCCGACTGCAAGCCAAGGTTAACTATTGTGCTATCATGTCCCTTCACTTTTGTGTTTACTGTCTTCTTTACTGGTATGTTCTGATTTCAATTCAAGTCCCAAACCAATATGCTTCTTTTACTGCTTCAGTTTATCATGTTTCTAATATGTTTCTATCTGTGGTTTTGTTGTTCAACCTGCAACTAATATGTCTACTTTACTGCTTTATCAGCATGCTTCTGAATATGTCCACCCCCTTAGGATCATCCTGCTTATGAACCCCCTTGTAGTATACCCCAATGTGACTCTGCCTTACTTATATTTTTCCTGATTTCTATCATGAACCTGTTGTGCAAAGAAATTAGTCATCCTAAGTTGTTTGATCCTGTGTTGGTTTTGAGATTCATAATATGTTGATTCCCTAAACCCCTATAAGAATTTTCATGCTCCTGTAACTATGTGTGCACTACATGTGCTCTATGTGTCCGCAATCCCATCACCCCTGTGTGTAGGTTTGTCTTCCTATTTTGGTTCTGCGTTTTTAAGTATTGCTGAGTTTGGTTTTGGCTCTATGTTTGATCTATTAATGTTTAATCATATAACTCTCGCTTTTCAAAATTTGTTTTACTGAATGACTACCTCTTTTATTTCACAAAAATTGTTTCAAGCAAGTCTCTTTTAACACTGGTTTCTTACTAAAACTTTTTCAAGCACTCACTCTACTCTTAGGTCCTTAAGTTCTGCCCCTCTAATGTGTGACTGCTTAGGGATCCCTATGATATCCCTCTGAACTCTGATGCATTAGGGCTGGCACTTCCACCTGCACTTACCCAATTATGGTTGTGAAATCTGGGTGTTAGCACTGCCCAGATCCCTTGAAGTCCTTAGGGAACTCTGACACACCCGGATATGAGAAATGCTATGAAACATTTGGGCATTTGAGGTTCTGAGAATCTGGGCCTGTTTTCAGGCTCCCTGTAGTGCAACTTCTTATTTTTCTTTATCCATTAATGTAATTCATTCACATTGGTTTGTAATAATTGTTGTAAACGAATATTGGGTATTGATAGTGAAAAGGGGAGGGTATTTATATATGTTATCAATGTCAATGGGTAGAAACCATGCCTTAGGCTTACATTTCTATGTGCGCATTAGAATCCATGTTTAGGACCAATACATTCTAAGCATGTCATGCATTAGATATCATGTTATTAGGTTTACTGTTTAACCATATCATTTGACATTATTTTATCACTTAGAAATCATGCTACAAGGTTAAATAATAGCACTAACACGAATTGTTGTTCCTGCACATTTTTTGAAGTCATCTTTAACAATGTTGTAATCTTTTGTGCATGATGCTTTAGGAACTCTGCATATCCTGAGATCATGCTGTGCATTTAGATATCCTGCTTTAGGAACTCTGCATATAAATCCTTCTGCATTTTATATGTTTATTAGATACCATGCTTTAAGATCTTGTTTGTACTCGCTCAGTCACACCTAGTTAAACTGTTAAAAGGATACAAAACATGTCTCACCATGTTTAAACAAACTAGTAATAACCCCTGTGTCTTTGCAACACTTAGAACAACATGATTTAGGTAAAACAATTTCTAAACTGTTTTTAAATAATTCTGGTAACTATTGTGCATTCCCCACGCCTAGGAAAGCCTTAGGTAACCAAATTTTATAAATTGGAAAACTGTTGCTTTTGTGTGTTTACTGCTTAATGGTTAACAGGCTTAAAACCAGTAGGCAAACTGATTATGGCCCCTGCTTTTGGGTTTATAAAATAATACTACATATTTTTCTGTGTTTTAAATTCACTTAGACATCATGTGTTTAGGATCCTGTCTAATAATAATGCTCTTATTTGTGTTTGAGTCGTGCTGTTTACGTGCATTATTTGTGGAGGTAAATCTAAGCCTCTTAATTGTTTTTCCCCACTTTTATCTGTTAAAGTCCTATCTGTTCTTGTCTATCGCCTAGTATTTTCTTCTTTCAGCCTTAGGGGTCTATTTAGAACTGCCTTTAAGTAGAGGTCCTAATCTCTACCAGGACCATTAAGAAGGGACGGGTAACAGCACGCATATAGATCGCTAAATAACACTCGCTTTAATAACCGCTAAGGGGTGGGAAAGGGTAGATATGGATATGATAGCTGGTGAGCTAATGCAACGTGTATCCCCTCATAGAGGATTACCGGGCATTGCACTGATGTAATCCTATAGGATGAACAACCTAGGACTCCCTATCACATACATATGTGTGTTTAGATCATAACTCTTTCAAAACCTTATATGTGTTCCTAGACTCTAAATCTTTTAATCTTTAGCACATATGTGTGCTTAGACTGCGAATCTTCTCAAAAACCTTTATTTACCTATGTGCTTTTATTGCTTATGTGCTACCTATTTTAAAATTCACAAATTTTGTTTGGTCGGGAACCACAGTTGTGGACTTCGAGGAGTGCCTAACACTTTCTCTGGTTATCCAATCTGTGTTTGTAAATGACCCTTAGTAGGTGCCCTAACGCATCTTAATTCATCAGGTGGCGACTCTTCAATTCCTTACCCCTTTCCCAAAAGGAAACGAGTTGTCCCAATAATGTCAAAAACCCTGACTGATCCGAAAGGAGAGGAAAAAGGGGTGTGCGACGGCATGGCGACTCTGCTGGGGGCTTATCTAGGCTTTTACCATTTCAAACTGCTTTGTGAACTTGTCTTTACTTTGATAATACTTGTGACCTTTCCCTTTCCCCCTTTATGTGCAATTAATTGTTTATCGCTTTCAAGACTTGTTATTTTCGAAATCAAAACTGACATGTTTCTTTTTGTTTTCCTTTGTAACTGCTTTTCAATCATAAATGTTGTATTTACCGCTTTCATAACGTGCAAATACATGACAATATGCTTTTATTGCTCATTATTGTTGCTTAATCATGCTCAACATCATATTCCACTCGTGCCTATACAAATCCTATAGCAACGCTTGATGAGTGGTTGCGTACTTCCATTTTATATCACCCCTAAATTTGGAAAGGCTTATTTGCGGTAAAACTAGTCGATCAGCGGTGCAATCGACGGTTCCGTGCCTTTCCCCCTCAAGTTGTCCGCTTGAGGGTACCAGTCTAACCCCATATAAACCTTACTCTGTTATATTGTACATTCATCATGGTCAAACCTAGCCAGGTTAATGTGTCGTCTGCACAATAACCCTTTAAGACAGCCTTATCCAAAAGTCCACTAGGTTTTTTCATAATCCCAACGGACGCAATCACGTTTCGTGTATTTATTTGGACAACTAAATGCTTGTCTGCTAATCATAAGTGTATAATAGTCGAGTCTGGCGGGGGTAAGGGTCTAACCTTATCTATTTTGAAGAAAATGAGGCACGAAGTCCCCAGGTTCGGCATGGTCCAAAGAATCCCATCACTGTTCCTGGATTGGTGGGAAGACCTTTCGCGAAGTGACAAAGACCATGTGAAGAGGGTCCTCGGAAACTTTCCCTCTTTACTAGGTATCCAACCAAACAACATATTGATCGAAGCAACCACTATGTTCTGGGATAGAGAAAGGTCTGTGTTCCGTTTTGGCAACATAGAAATGACCCCCCTCTTAGAGGAGATAGGGGGCTTCGCGGGATTACCTTAGGACAACCCAGGTTTGTTGGTGCCGGAAAAATGTGCCGCTAGGGGATTTCTGAAAATTATGGACTTGAAAAAGAACGATGATTTAGGGTGCCTGACAGAGTCCTACATACCTTTTGACTATCTCTATGAACGATACGGCCATAGCAAATCCTATCGTATCTTCCACGACAAATTTTCTATTACTTCCTTGTGTCATATTCACCGTAGGGTTTTTGTGTTCGTTGTTTTCTTCCTAGGTATGATAATATTTCCAAGCAAAGGAGATAGAATTCACACTAGATCGACTATGGTAGCCAAAACCTTGATGGAGGGGATCGAAGAGCAAACATACACCATTATCCCTATGATCATACAACCCTCCATCACCCTAAGAGAATGACCTACATCCCAGACAGGTTTGCTCAACCGAAAAATACTACAGAATGGGTGCAGTTTTTTGATAATTTGACTGAGAACCAGGTTCAATGGATGCCCGAATTGTTCCCTACCAGTGAGTTCATCATCAGATCGAGGGACTCTCTGCACCTGGTGTTGATCGGTTTAAGGAGAATATACCCTTATGTTCCCATCAGGGTTATGAGATAGGCAGGTAGGAAGCAAGTTATATCGCGAGTCTCTAAAATGAGCCATTACAGGGAAGATTTTCAGGATGACGACATCCCGTACAAATGTGAAGCTCAGCATATGTGGCATATAAAGGTTATTGTAGAAAAAGACACCATCGAGCCCGACAGATACCACGCAGGGCATATACGCCTTTACCTATCATGGTTGGAAGAAAGAATAGCAAGGATAGTTGAGCCAGGAATCGGCAGAAATAAGGTCATAGACGAAGCGGCCGAGGCTCAAGTGAAATAAAATAAACTGCGCAAAAGGGTTCGTGAGTCCGAGTTCGAGAATTTGGAGAAACACAAGACTGATCTGGAACTGATCAATGAGTGGAAGGAAAGGGCTATCAAATCTAATGAAAGGCTAGAATATCTGGAGCGGGGTATGATGGAGCTAGAGGCGAAGACGAGGAAAAAGGTCGTCGACTGCCAGAATGCTGAGGGAAACGAAGGAGGGCGTCTAGCAAGGGTATACCTATTGTTGGCCATGCACGACATGGGGAACCTGATTGACGGAGCCAAGAAGATCGAGCCTGGGGAAGGTCCTTCTGGGACCAAGTAGTCTAGGTTTCCTTTTCATTGCTTTTTTTCAAATGTAATAAGGCCAAGTGCCATTAGTGACTTTATTTCCTGCTTATTATTTTAGTGTCGTTTTGGATTAGTCTATTTTACATTAATGAAATGAGGTATTTTGGCATCTATGTTCTCCAAATCAACTTGTCTCTAGGCTTACCTCGGGAAAACCGAGGCTCCTAAGTTAGGACACGGTTTTATTCCTCCACTATGTGTTTATATACTACAATATTTTCTCATGATCCTCACTGACTTGGCTACCTTTTATTTTTGTTTTTGTTTCTTTCTTTTGATTATTCCCCCCCCCCCCTCCCCCCAAAGTTTGGTTCATGCATTCTGGCATCATCATCATATCACACAAGATCCAGGGGCCTCCACCTCCTCCTAGTCCACCTAAAGGCAAATGCAAAGAAATAATGGAAGATTTGAGAAACATTAGACAAGAAAACACAATGACAGCTGAACGAACAGAAGATCTTGACAATCAAGGTACTCAGGCTCAGAATGATGCTATATCACAACTCGAGCAAAGATTGTTGAAACTCCATGAGGAGCTTGAGCATGTCCAGAACTTGGCAAATTTATCCTTCTCACTTAGTGTCTCAGATCTCACTCAAAATCCCATACCTCCTCAGAACGCCCCAAGCAAACAGAACCCTCCCACAACTCATCATCATACAACTCCACCAAAAAATCAAATTATCCCACCACAGCACCAGTACAACACTTTCCACGCTCCAAGAAATACCCCGTTGATTATCCCTGAACCACAAGACTTCACAATTGACCACCTCTATGATCAAACACCAGGTCATCAGAACAACCCCATATACGTGGAGACTCTACCTCACTCCATCCAATACATTGCTTACACACCTGAATCCAGTGAGAAGGATATGCTCATTAAGAATTTGGTCGAGGAACTCAAGAAGCTGACTAGTCGAATTTAGGGCGTTGAAGGAAGCAAGGGAGTCGAAGGGTTGAACTACGAGGATCTCTGCATACAACCCGATGTTGAACTACCGGAGGGTTACAAACATCCTAAGTTCGAAATGTTCGATGGTACAGGTGATCCCAGGGTCTATTTGAGGACCTATTGTGATAAACTGGTTGGAGTAGGAAGAGACGAGAAGATTCGCATGAAATTGTTCATGAGGAGCCTCACATGAGATGATTTATCTTGGTACATCAGCAAAACCCTAAGAAGTGGTCCGACTGGGTAAGTATGGCATCAGACTTCATGGACCGGTTCAGGTTCAATACGGAGAATTCACCAGACATGTTCTACATCCAGAACCTTAAAAAGAAAAACACCGAAACTTTTTGCGAGTATGCCACTCGCTGGATATCTGAAACAACCAAGTCCAGGACTGCCCTAGATGAAGAACAAATAAACAAATTCTTCGTCCGGGCACAGGCCCCACAGTATTATGAGAGGCTAATAGTGATTGAGAACCACAAATTCTCTGACATCATCAAACTGGGTGAGAGAATTAAATAAGGTATCAAGAGTGGAATGGTCACTAACTTTGAGGCACTACAGGCCACCAACAAAGCCTTGCAGTCTGAAGGTATATCCAAGAAGAAAGATGCAGGAACTAATGGTTTCACAGAGACCCAAATCCCTATTGGTATACCGAACTTCCACACTCACCTATCAAGCACCCTCGCCCACCTATCAGTCAGAACCTACACCAACATATCAGCCATCCCCATCGCATACATATCAGCCTACTTCCCCCAGATATTCCCAACCAGCTCCTGTTTATCATACCTACAACTCTCAGCCATCTCACTTCCAATCACCCCCTGCTCGCCAAAATTTCCCGAGACCTCGACCCAACCTTGATCATAGACACCCTAAGCAATACACTGCCATTGCTGAACCAATCGACCAGCTGTATGAAAGATTAAAAGTTGTCAGTTATGTCACTCTTATCCCTACTATAACCCCTGAAAATCCATCCCAATGGGTCAATCCGAATAAGACCTGTGCATACCATTCCGGCATCAAAGGGTACACAATTGATGAATGTCGCTCATTGAAAGATAAAATCCAGTCTATGATTGATAACAAGGTCATCCAAGCAAAGGAGGTTGCTCCCAATGTTCGCAATAATCCGCTTCCAGACCATAGGGGTGTCAATATGATAGAGATAGAAGAAGATTGGGACCCAGATGGTCAATCGGGTTAATCATAGAAGGTGATGACCCAAAGAAGCCAGCAGTCACTCTTAATCCCATCATAGTCCAGATTCAGCTATCTGGAGACGTCAAGGTAGCTGCGTCAATCCCATTCAAGTTTGAAATGGCACCACCTGCAAACACACATTTGCTGTTCGAGGTTGAAGTTATGCCGCCTGCTAAGGCACCCATTCCATTTGAAGTGAAAGTAGCTGCATCAATCATAGTGACAGTGTCAACCGTGACACCTTTCAACGATAAGGCTGTACCTTGGAATTACACGGCTGAAGCAAGAAGGAAAGGTAAAGTCAAGATAGAAGAAGCTAGTGTTGCACATGGGATGACAAGGACCGACAGGGTCTACACACCTGAACACTTGCTAGAGTCTAGCAAGAATGCTTCCAACAGGCCACCCGTCATTGAGACATGCCCAAATTATCTTTGGAGGAAGGTGCAGGCCAGGGAATACTCAGTCATCGATCATCTGAACAAAACTCCAGCCCATATATCCATTATGTCATTGCTGCAAAATTCAGAGACATATAGGAATGCTTTGATGAAAGTGCTGAACGAAGCATATGTGCCAAATGACATAACTAGTAGAGAAATAGCCAATATGGTAGGTAAAGTACTAGATAGTCACAAGATCACTTTCCACGAGGACGAGCTGCCGCCTGAAGGGCTAAGTCATAACAAAGCACTGCACATCACTGTGCAATGTGAGGACTACTTCATCACCAGGATTCTGATCGACGGGGATCCAGCCTCAACATCTGTCCGTTGACAACACTCAAGAAATTAGGCAAGGGGTTGCACGAGATCAAAGAAGGATCTATGAATGTAAAGGCTTTCGACGGTTCTCAGAGGTATACCATTGGTGAAATCATTCTTTGCGTGCAGATGGGAGCTACATGGTTCGAGGTTAAATTTCAGGTGATAGACATATCTGCATCATACAACCTGTTGTTGGGACGTCCGTGGATACATGTCGCTGATGCTGTGGCATCAACATTGCATCAATCAGTAAAATTTGAATGGAACCACCAGGAGGTGATCACCCATGGAGATGGAAGCAATCCTATCTATAGTCGGCATACCATCCCGATGATTGAAGGTAGAAGAAGGTTGGGTGGATAAACCTACCACCACATTAAACTGATCAATGCAGTAGAAAAATACAAATGGTGGGACATTAAGATCGAGAGCATACTGAACTGAAATGGATAATATCTTGGCAGAGGACTCGGTAAGAATCTTCAGGGGATTTCCAAACCAATACAGCTGAAACACCATGGCACCACTTTTGGGATGGGATACAAATACACATGATAAGAGCACGAGTACTGGTCGCCACCATGACGCGGCTCATACTATCCATTAGAAAAGCCGATACCGCATCTGGAGCAGACCTTCCAGCAGGCCAACGTAATATGGGGGTCAGAGGAAGAAGAAACATTGGCAGCCTTGAAAAATCTATTCCTAGAAGATGGTGACGTGGACTGTTGTGTTATTGTTGAGGAGGAGGAGGAGGAAGAACCTACCGTCCAAGCTGTGAGTAAGGGGTCATTCCTCAAGAATTAGATTGTTATACCATCCAGGGCCCGACGAGTCCCGGGGTAACAAGGCTGAATAAGCATTATTTATTTCATTTTTGCTAATGATTTCCTTTTCGCATTTTCAAATAAAATCTACAATGTTCCAAAACACTCAAAAATCACTTTTACGTTTCAATGAATCTGTATTTATTTATTATCGTTTACTTTCATTATTTTATCTATACATCATCATTATTTCTTGTCTTAATGAACCAATGACTGTGACATGCAATGAGACAATGAAACAAAATGACAATGATTCAGAAGAAGAGGATGTCATACCCGATGATATTATCAGAGAAGTTGAGGATTTTGAAAACAAGCCTAAGTCCAATCTGGATGAGGCCGAGGTAATCAACTTGGGAGATTCAGAGACTGTCAAAGTAACTCGCATCAGTATTCATTTATCGCCATCAGAGAAAGTGGAATACACATAATTCTTGAAAGAATATAAAGACATATTTGCATGGATGACTGGTCTAAGTACATCTATTGTGGCTCACAAGTTGCTGACCAATCCAATGTGCCCGCCGGTAAAGCAAAAGCTCAGAAAGTTCAAGCCTGATATGAGTCTGAAAATCAAAGAGGAAGTTACCAAGCAAATCAACGCCAAGGTTCTCAAGGTAGTTGAATATCCGACATGGTTAGCCAACATCGTGCCAGTGCCCAAGAAAGATAGAAAGGTCAGGGTTTGTGTCGACTACCGGGATCTCAACCAAGCCAGTCCAAAGGATGATTTTCCCCTTCCAAACATACAAATCCTGATTGACAATTTTGCAAATCATGAACTTCAGTCGTTCGTGGATTTTTTTGCCGGATACCATCAGATTTGGATGGACGAAGAAGGTACTGAGAAAACGTCTTTCATCACGTTGTGGGGAGTCTACTGTTATAATATGATGCCATTCGGTTTAAAGAATGTTGGGGTCACCTATATGAGATTTATGACCACTATCTTCCATGACATTATACATAAAGAGATCGAGGTATATGTGGACGACGTCATTATCAAGACCAAGAAAGCCACCGACCAAATAGCAGGTCAAAGTAGGTTCTTCAACAGGTTGCGGAAATACAACCTGAAATTAAACCCCGCGAAGTGTGCATTCGAGGTTCCTCCCGGAAAATTGCTTGAATTTGTTGTCAGCCACCGAGGAATAGAACTGGACCCGTCGAAGGTCAAATCCATCCAAGAGTTACCACCGCCAAAGAACAAGAAAGATGTGATGAGTTTCTTGGGGCGCCTTAACTACATCAGTCGTGATGTTTTAGACTTCAATACCACACAAGAAGATAGGTTACTTTGTGTGGTACCCAATTTTCGAGTGCTATCTCAGTAGAAGAACCTGGTTCTTCTTGGTGTTCAAACTACTACTGTTGCGGAATAATAAGAATCAGTAAAGTAAAAACACAGAGATTTTTACGTGGAAAACACCTGGCTCAAAAGGTGAAAACCCACGACCTACTCCTCAGTAGGATTTGCTCAACTCTTCACTAAAAACTCTGAGCCAAATGGACTTACAAAATAAACTCTTTTTTAATCCTAAGGATTAACTCTAACCCTTTGTAGTAACTAGCCCCTAGCTAATTTCTACACACCTCAAGTTAACTCTAACTTGATTAATACGTACCTATTACAATTGCTTCTATGAAAGCTGAAAGATACAACATTAAGAACTCCTACTACAATCAACTAGACTCTATAGTCAATCTGATGAAACTGGTTCTTCTAGTTGAACTGTAGCCTTTGAATCGCACAATAATTCTGCTTGAAAAATATCTGGGAATTTTTCTTTCAGATCTTGATTCACTTTTGCACTTGTGCGTTCACGATTCAAGCAAGAATACTTCAATTATTTATAAAGTCAGTTGAGTTCTGGTCCGACTCTACTTGGGAGAAAAAGTTCTTATCAAACTCAACTTCCTTCCTTCGTTTCTGTCCTTGCTGAATTCGACTTCTATTCTTTCATCAATTTGAAACATTTTTGCATTAGAAAATACTCTTATTTTTCATTGATAATTAATATTCAAAACATCTCCTAAGCATATACGGTTCATGTGCCAGCTTGTCAGTTCACGATGTGTGCTCTGATGGACCTGGTTCAACTGGTCAGCCTTTTGTCAATCTTCAAAACTATGCAGTGACATGGGTCAACAAATTCCCCCTTTTTTATGATGACAAACTATGTGCTTAATCCTGTATATACTTCAAAGAACTTTGTATGATTTTAAGCATTTATTATAGAGAAACCAGGTTCAGTTAGGTTATAAATATCACTTTGAAAAAAAAATTCCAGCACATATCTTCCCTCTTTTGGCATCATTGAAAAGTTTTCCAAATGATACACTTACCAGATTTATTAATTATTACTCATGGCATTGAGGCAACTGCATATGAAATCATGGATTAATCATCAATAATCAACTAAGAATTCAAACTATCAAAAAATAGAGATACTGAATCAGATCAAAAAGCATCAGATTTCATTGATGAAGAGAATATGATTCTTCTACAATCCACAAAATGAAACAAAAATAATTAAAACATGAGCAACAAATAAAAAATTCTGAATCTGGGTCACTGAAATTTCTAGACAGGCTAGAAAATTAAGGCTTGGAAAAACTGCAGACCTAGTTCATTTAGCCAAGATGGACGTTTCAGCTAACTTAGAAACAGATGAAGACTTCTTTGAGAAAGTATTGGCTTTCTTGAGCTTAGGGTTCTGAACCTCTACCTCTGCCACTTTTTCACTTTGATGGACCAGGTCCATCTCATCCACTTCAACAGCCTCAATAGGTTCAACAACCTTTTCTTTCCCTTTTTTTCACTCTTTTCTTCTTACTCTCCTCTAAAGCTCTCTTCAAATCGTCCTCACTTTCATTTACCTTGCTCCTTGTAGTTCTTCCTCTTGGAAGAGAAATATTAGAAGTCTCAGAAGGAGCAGCTTTTCTTTTCTTACTTTCTCTTGCTGCTCCAGACGTTTGAACTTTAGGAGTTCTTTTTTTCTTTGGATTGTAATTATCGCCTAACATTTTCAGCAGATCCGCCAAGGTTTCCTCAGTAGATGAACCGAGTTCATCTGTGTTCTTTCCTAAATTTACTAACCCTTCAGTTTCTCCTGATTCACTTCCCCCTGCGTTCTTGCTACTTTCTTCCTCCTTTTCTAGCTCAACTCCAAAAATAGCCATTCTAACAGATTTAGAGGTGGGTGAAGAATCAGCCACTTCTTTCCCTTTTCCCTTTCTCATTACTCCGTACTCCCTCACTCTTTTTTTTTTTAATTTAATTTTTACTACCTATTCTTATTGTTTCTGGAAACTCCACATCTATTACAGACTCAACCAGTATCAACCTAGTTTCTAAGTTTTTCAGCAACATCAGAGATGACCTTAGAAGAAGGACTTGGGACAGATGTTACCTGAGTCATCGAAAATTTGGGAATGGTTTTGTAAGGGAGGGGATGGCTTGAATGAACTTTTAGTTTTGAATTGACGGTTAAGGCTTCCCTAGAATCTAGGTATTTTAATTTGGTAAGGATTCTTGTTGAAACAAAACTGGTTCAAAGTCAAATGGATATGCTTTGAAAAGATTTTGAGTTTGGACAGAGTTCTACTCATGATTTAACTATTAGTATTTCAAAGTGTGCAGAGTGTAGAACACATACCTCGCCTTTCAGATGAACCAACACGATGAGCCAGGTTCATCATTTCATAATCCTCTTGATCAAGCCTCAATTTGCAAAGATAGAAAAAATTTCATTTGTGATCAGTGAGTCATATCAAAACATGGCATAAGAGTATACTTTTTACAGTATGAGACTGAGCAATTGTTAATCTGATTAAGTACCTAATTAAAATTTTATAACCAAAAATTCATTTATATAAAAAAATTTCTTTCTCTTCAATCAGGTGATCTAATCATCCCTAATTCCAGCATGTTTCTCTCAAAATGCTCCCTACTAAGTGCTTTAGTGAATATATCAGCAATTTGATGATCAGTAGTACAAAATTCGATTGAGATCATTCCTTTTTCATAGTTATCCCATAGGAAATGGTGTCTAACATCTATGTGCTTAGTCCTTTTGTGATGAACCGGGTTCTTTGTCATACTAATAGCACTAGTGTTATCACAAAATATAGGAATGCATCCCACATCAATACCAAAGTCCATGAGTTGTTGTTTTATCCATAACAACTGGGCACAACATGAGGCTGCAGCCACATATTCAGCCTCAACAGTAGACAAGGCTACTGAATTTTGTTTCTCGGTAGCCCAAGACACAAGGCATGAACCCAAAAAGTGAGCCATCCCTGAAGTACTGTTCTTGTCAACCAGGAATCCTGCATAATCAGCATCATCATATCCTACAAGGTCGAAATTACTACCTTTAGGATACCAAAGGCATAAATCACTGGTTCCTTTCAAATATCTCAAAATTCTCTTTACTGCAGTGATATGGGACTCCTTTGGATTTTCCTGAAACCTAGCACATAATCCCACACTGAACACAATATCAGGTCTGCTGGCAGTGAGATACAATAGAGACCCAATCATCCCTCTATATAACTTCTGATCAACAGATGAACCAGGTTCATCCATATCCAATTTTGTAGCTGTGGCTATAGGAGTGTCTATTTCTTTTGAGTCTTCCATTTTAAACTTCTTGAACAATTCTTTCAAATAATTTTGTTGGTGGATCATTGTTCCATTTGGGTTTTGCTTAATTTGCAATCCTAACAAAAAGTTTAGCTTACCCATCATGCTTATCTCAAACTCACTTCCCATTAGTATAGCAAATTCCTTGCTCAATTTCTCAGAAGTCGCTCCAAATATGATATCATCCACATATATTTGCACAACCAGAAAATCCTTACCTTTTCCCCTTAAGAACAAAGTACTATTAATTTTGCCTCGTTTGTACCCATGTTCTAGCAAGAATTTTGATAATCTTTCGTACCATGCTCTTGGTTCTTCTTTGAGACCATATAGAGCCTTGTCGAGTTTGTATACGTGGTCAGGTGATTCCTTGTTTTCAAAACCTGGAGGCTACTTGACAAATACATCTTCCTTCAGATAGCCATTGAGAAAGTCACTCTTAACATCCATCTGATGAAGAGTGAATTTCATGTGTGCAGCAAAGGCTATAAGAAGTCTGATTACCTCCAGTCTTGCCACAGGGGAAAAGGTCTCATCATAGTCAATTCCTTCTTCTTGACTATACCCTTGAACAACTAGTCTTGCCTTATTCCTTGTAACAGTTCCATCCTCATCGATCTTGTTCCTGAAGACCCACTTGGTGCCAATCACTGATCTGTCTAGTGGCCTGGGTACCAAGTGCCATACTTGACTTCTTTCAAACTGATTCAGCTCTTTTTGCATGGCATTTACCCAATCAGCATCTTGTAGGGCTTCCCCAATGTTCTTTGGTTTGATCATGGATAGAAAGGCATCAAACGCACACAGATTTTTCAAGGATGCTCTTGTTTTGATTCCGGATTCCAAATATGTTATGATGTTCTCAAGAGGGTGAGAACTCTGATATCTGTGTGGTTTGTGTACCAGCTGTTCATTCCTAGATAATTCTATGGTGTCTTGTTGCGGTAGAGCAGGATCAGGGACAGGTTGCATATGTTGAGTTCCCCCTGTCATGATGCTTAGGGTAG
>ML305712.1:1682-39728 GCA_005239505.1 Nicotiana paniculata | reverse complement strand
GCTCTTATCATTCTATATCAAATATTTTTTTTTATATTTACCACATAACTTTCTTGTTTTTAAATTTATTTTTATGAAGGCAAGAACAAATATCTTCAATACTTGGCAATACATTCTGAGATTGAGAATTATTATGGTCAAAAGATGAAAAATACTCAATGCAAATGATCATAAAGTTATCAATTTCAGAGAAGTCTCAAAAAGAAAAAAGGTACAATCTTTGTTGAATAAAAATAAAAGTAAACAAGGTAATGATTTGATGAATATAGAAAATTTATAAAGTTTGAAAGCATGATAGATTTTATTTGATTAAATTTTCATTTTACAGGAGTGGCCATAATTTAAACATAAAAAAATAGTAATAATTTTTTTTTTCAAAATACGTTTCCTTGAGGACGACCAAAAATTCAAGTGTGGGGGTATTTGATGGATATAAATTATTCATATATTTTAATATAAAAATATAATATTTTGGATATAAAACATGACCGATTTATATCCTATTCTCGCATTTTTCTAACAATTCTTGCAGGAAAAAGAATACATGAAAAAAGAGAAAAAGAAAGAACCTACGGTTCAAGGAAAAAGGATGCATCCATGACAACTTCATCTAAGCCTACACAAAGTCAAGAGATACAAAAGTTATGGCAAATTCTCACCAAAATTTCATGACAAATTGTCATGTCAATTTCTCATCAAGGCCATATGATATATTGATGTTATCTTGCAAGTTCTCACGAAGGCTTTGTAGGAATTCTCCTATAAATAGGCATATGTTTGTAGAAGAAAAACATCTCTCTTAGTATCCAATTTCTTCTCTAGTTTTCTATAGAGAAAGAAGAGCATTCTTGGTCTCTTTCTCTAGTCTCTCTTTGTAGTAAAATATTCTTAGGTTTTTTGAAAGTATTTTTTTAGCTTTACTTACTTCATAATGGAGTAATTATTGTTTGTTGGGATAGTTGATGAAGCTTGATATAATTATAATACTATCTCAGTTTCAATACATTCTTGGCTTGAAACTCTATTTACATCTCATATTGTGTTGGAATGATGATTTTTTTTACATCTAGATATTTTATATCTAAATTATTCTTATATTAATTTTGTAATTCTCACGGAGCAAAATTAATATATAATAACTCATGAATAGAATATTAGAGTGAAAGTAATTTTTGGTAAGATTATTATTTCAAGTTTGCAATCTTGCTTTCCTCATTTTTAATTCTCACGGAGGAATTGTTGAAGGCAAGATTATTGATTTTATAGTAAAAATATTCTCACGAAGTTTTTACTACGCTTGAGCACAATTCAGGCAAGATATTTCAATTTAACCGTCACTAGTTTTAAATCAATTAATTAACATAACCTCACGGAGTGTTAATTATTTATTTATTTCTTAGTGTAAAAATAGAATTGTATTAGCAATAAGCAATTATTCTTTAGAGAAATACGTATAAAACTGAGATTTTATTATAATGATATATCAAGTGAATTCAATGATTCCCAACTCTTTTTAAATATAAACTTTTCGGAAGAAATTAGTCTTAATTTATAATTCCAAACACATCTTTCATCAATTTGATTCTCTCAAATAGTAATCAAAATATTACAAGTCTGTAGCTTAGATTGTCCAATCTCTGTGGGACAATATCATAAACTATACTAGAATTTGACAGAGTAGGAGCAGAAATCCTATATACAAAAGTCTCGTCAGTTATATTCATCAAATTTGAAATGTATTGATTCCTCTACAGATAAAGTACGTTTGTTATTAACTGAAAAAGATTTACTATTTATGGAATAACAAAAAAAAATACCTTCATCACTTCTTGGATCAAATTTTTCAAGATTGTCCTTGCCGTTGTTGTGCATAAAACACTTGCTGCCAAAAGGATGAAAATAGCCTATGTTGGGCCGTTTACTTTTCCATTATTCATATGGAGTTTTCTTCAAGATAGGTCTTATAAGACATCTGTTGAGAATGTGGCAGGTTGTGCTTAGTGCTTCTGCCCAAAAATGATTTGTCAAGGATTGTTCCAATATCATTATTCTGGCCATATCTTGTAAAGTACGATTTTTCCGCTCAACTACTGCATTCTATTGAGGTGATCTTGGAGCTGAAAAGTTGTGAGTATATCATTGATCATTGCAGAAATCGTCAAATGCTCTGCTTTCGAATTCTCATCCATGATCACTTTGGATGGTTGTAATAAGGTACCATATTTCTCTTTTAACTCTTTTACAGAAAATCTCAAAGTATTTCAAATCTTCATCTTTATAAGATAAGAAAATCACTCATGTAAAATGTGAGTAGTCATCAACAATAAAAAAAAGCATATCGTTTTCCTCTAATGCTAGCTGTTCTGGTGGGTCCAGATAAATCCATGTGAAGCAATTGTAAGGGATTGGTGGTAGACACAATGTCTTTGCTTTTGAAGGAGTTTCTGGTTTGTTTACCAATCTGATATGAATCAAATACATGATTTCTAGAAAATTTGAGTTTAGAAAGTGTAATAACTAAATCATGCTTGGAGAGTTTCTCAATTAGATACATGCTTGTATGACCAAGTTTCTTATGCCACAACCATGGATCTTTAGATATAGATTCTAAGTAGATGTGACTATCTAGGTTTTCAATGTCATCAAAAATGTAAACATTTTCATACCTTTTTCCTGAAAGAATTATTTTACCTTGCTCATCATCAACAGCGCATCATGTTTTCTTGAAATAACTTTGTAACCTAAATCACATAGCTGACTTATACTCGGGAGATTATAGTTGAGTCCATCTACAAGATATACTTCAGTAATATCAACAATTATTATTGAATGCAATTGTGTCGGTTCCAACTATCTTTCCTCTTGAATCATCACCAAATTTGACACTTCCTCCATTTATCTTAGGAACTTCTTTGAGCAGGTTCTTGTCATCAGTCATCTAACTGAAACACGCACTGGCTAAGTACTATTTTCCTTTGTGGCTCTTTCTGTGGTGTTCCTGCAAAATAGAATTATCACTTTCTTTTAGGTACCCAAGCTTGCTTGGGTCCTTGTTGGTTAGTTCTACTTGGATCAGGATTGTTTTTGGGTTTCCAAATCCATCTTGTAACATTAGATTTATGAAATCGACAAAAAGAGTATTTATGTCCAATTTTTTTACAATAATGACACATAAATGGCTGATCCACTTTTTGATCTACCACTTGTACTAGTACCTGTGGACTCAGTTCTAACCAATCCTTTTCCAGTTGACTTGTAAGTCTCCTGGTTAGACTTGACAGAACTATGACTGGTGGACTTGCACATGCCAGTAAGTTGCATTTGTAATTCCTGAACTTCATCTTGAAGTACATCTCTTTCGATTTCATAGACTTCAAGCTTAAGTTCCTAGTGTTTCTTTTCCCTATTGAGTCTCCTGAGTTCATTCATCATTTTTTCAGACTCTTTTAGGGTAAGGTCAAGAATATCCTGCAATTCATTACATCTATCACAGTTACAATATCTTACATGGCTTGTTTCACCTCGTGCCATGAAGCAATTTTCAGTATCTTCTTTGCATTCATCATTTCATGCATCTTCATCGGCCAGCAACCCAAGTATCTGTTAATGTCATTTCCCAAAATGGTCATGAAGCACATGTTTCATATTTTTTCGTATTCTGAACTGTCTTCATCACCCCAGCTTCCGAAAGATTTGTTTTTATTGAATCCTCTAGATACCTTTCTTTTAAGATCCGGCATTCATCTTGAACAAGCCCATACCTTCAACATTCATAACATTTTCCATCATTCCTGTCGTTTTCATTATATTGCCTGATTCGTCTGGATGGCATCCTTCCCCTTCTAGTGTTTCTATACCTTCTCATTAAACCATCCATGTTTCTTGATACCATGGAAATCTCCTCTTCAAGAGCTTCTGGGTCGTCATCAATATCATTTTCAGGTCTTTCAGTTGTAGCTTTGAAAGCAACTGTTTTCTTCTTTCTTCCTGGTTTGTTTTCTTGAGATGTGTTTTCTCGAATGCTATTAGATCTCCTCGCAGTTCATCGTATGAAAGTTTATTTAGATCTTGAGATACAAGTGTGAATACTTTTGTCTGGTAAGTGATAAGTAGACTCCTTAGAATTTTTTGAACGTGATCACCACTTGAGTAGGGTTTACTAAAGGCTTTCAGATCGCTAATGATTTGGTTGAACCTTGCAAACATTTCCTCAATGGATTCTCCTTCTTTCATCTAGAAGAGTTCATAGTCATGGACTAACATATTTATGTGAGTTTCTTTCACTTTACTGGTTCCTTCATAAGTAACTTCCAGTTTATCTCGCATTTCTTTGGCTATATCACAACTTGAGATTTTCTCATACTCCTCTCCACATATAGCATTATAGAGTAAATTTTGTGCCTTAGCATGGACCTGAACAACTGTCATTTTGTCGTCTGTGTATTCATCTATATCTTCCAGATCAGCGAGTGGTTGAGCTGCTGCTGGTAGTGGATAGTTACCTTTTTGATAACGCGCCATACTTTGACATCATAAGATTTTCACATATTTCCATTCACACTTTCCAATGAGAAAAGCGTTGTCCATTGAAATATGATGGCCTGACTTGTGACGTTCCTTCTTGAAAGAGTGCTCCAACAGTTACTTGATTTGCCATAATCTTTTCTTACAAGTTGTTCAATATCCTAAGTAGGGAGGTGAATTGTCGATTTTTATTTTCAGTATCCTAAGTAGTTGACTAGTTGGCTAATTAGTGGACTAGATATAAGAACAGAATAATAATAATAATAATGCAAAACTGAAGTGTAGGAAATAAAGACACTAGGATTTTTATACTGATTTGGATTCAATGTGAATCCTATGTCCAGTCCCCTTGGGTTGCAAGGGTGATCTCTTTCAATATTTGAAGATTCTCGAGTACAAGATGGTTGATGTAGTTTTACACCAACAGCTTAGTCTCTATGTCACTTTTTCTTCTTGATACAATGTCTCACCAGTGTCTGTCTCTTTTTCTTCTCTCACAAATTACACAGCAGATCTAAAAAGAAATACAATTCTTGTTTGGAGTTGAACAAAAAGAGCGATAATGGTTCGTTCAAAGTATGTATACTTCAAGGCTGTAACAGATGTATATATACTTCGTGAGGCCTTCTTGACTCTTGATTGACGCGAATCTTGAGAAGCCTGTAATAATGTTAGGTTTCCGATGATCTTCCTTCACTTGTGTCCTTGACATACTTTTCTTCCGCTGGGCAGATCTTTCCGTTACTTGTGTGATTGATGATGGATCCCCTGATTTCAGACTTTAACGATCTCCAATGTAGAACTTTTCACTCTTATTTTCCTTTGATTTTGTGACATTCCTATACTATCTTCTGTCAATTATCTATTAAATCATTGATTGATTTCTTCTTCCGGATTTCCCCTGGTTCTTTCTTTTTCATAGCTAGTCATTGATACTTTTCCTTTCATTTGCTTCCGTTAATGGATTGTTTCCCTAGTCCATTCTTGAATGATAGGGAATCTTGATTTCTTTGTTTTATCCTTTGTGATCCTGTACCAAATGTAATATATTATTTTTTCATCATTGAAACTCATACTTAACAATTAATTCATGAGGAAAATTGTCACAACCTAGAATTCCCACCTTCGGGACCGTGATGGCGCCTAACATTTCACTTGCTAGGCAAGTAAACTTTAGGGGATTCTTAATCCAAATTTAGTCAATTTCAATAACAAGAACAATTAAGGTAAACAGAAGCTAAAACTGATTTGCGGAATAACATAAAACCCATAATATCTGATACATTTAGGATCTGGAGTCACAACTCACGAGCTTCGAAGATTTACTACAAACAGAGTCTGAAAGAAAATACAAATGTTCTGAAAGAAAGGAAATAGTAAAATAAAGAAACTAGGAAGGGACTCCATGGTCTGCAGACGCCAACAGATCTACCTTGGATCTACGACAAGCAAGTCCAACTGCTAACCTCATATCAACTAAGTCTGGTACCAAAACATGCACAACAAGTACAGAATGTAGTATGAATACAACCGACTCCATGTACTCGTAAGTGTTGAGCCTAACCTCAACAAAGTAGTGACGAGGCTATGACAAGACACCCACATAATGAACCTGTGCAGATAACAGTGCATGTACAAAACAACAACAAGTAACGGCTAAACATGTACTATTGGGAGGGGGACATGCAAAAGAGGTACAAGATATAAGAGATACAGCGGAAATGATAACCAGAATAGTCAATATTCCTTTAACTAGTGAAAACAAGTAAACACAATAAAGAAGATTGCACGGCATCACCCTTCGTGCTTTTACTCTCAACCTCACAATGAACAATGATACTACACGGCATCACCCTTCATGCTTTTACTCTCAATTTCACAATATGTATCAATAAATATGGAACGGCATCACCCTTCATGCATTAACTCTCATAACATGGCACGGCATCACCCTTCGTGCATTAACACTCACAATATGGCACGGCATCACCCTTCGTGCGTTAACACTCTCTCTTACCATATAACAATGAACAAGTATAAAGCAGGGATATAGATTCAACAAGCCTTAATTCAACAATGGTTCCACAATACCAAATCTCAACTTTGGAATCAATACTCAATTATCACAAAAGCCCGTAAACACGATAAGAATGATCAATTTAGTAAGCAACTAGTCTAAGCATGAACAAGATCAAAGTAGGCAATAAACTACAAGGAACATACCCACCCACATTCTTAAACCTAACAACAACGTATAAGTACCCGTCACCTCACATAAACGTTATACCCAACATCTAAACATGTAGCAAATAGGTAAACAAGTCCTAATCCTCCAAGTCAAGTTTAACCATGACACTTACCTCGCTCCAAAAGTCTACTCAAAGATGAATCACAGCTTTGCCTCTCAAACAAACTTCTGAACCAATAAAATCTAGAAAATTACCAACCAAACGATTCAAATTAAGCCTTAGGAACTACCCACGATTGCAAAGGATACAATTTAGGTCATTACTGAAAAAGTCAATAAAAGTCAACCCCCGCGCCCGCTTGGTCAAATCCCGAAATTCGAACCCGATTACCTATTCACCCCCAAGCCCGGTTATGTAATTGTTTTTGGAATCCGACCTCAATTTGAGGTCTAAATCCCCAATTTACAAAAATCTCCAATTTTACCCAAAAACCTCAAATTTCCACCATGAAAACACAAGATTTTAGGTTGAAATCTTAGAAAATGTAGTGAAAGATTGAAAGAAACTAGTTTAGAATCACTTACAAATGATTTGGGGAAGAAAGGTTTTTTGAAAAATCTCCTCTAGGGTTTCTTGTTTTGAAAATTTGAAGAATAAGAAAAAAAACCTCGTTTAATTCCCATTTGATCAGTTGGAGATGTCGCATTTAAGACCTTGCAAACCTTGCAAATGTGAAGAATTCAGTGCAAATGTGAAGACTTTCACATCTCTACAATCATCGCATTTATGATGAAATGTTCGCAAATGCGAACACTGACCCTCCGCAAATGTGACCACTTGATCGCAATTGTGATTACTGCCCCCTCCTGACCCACTCCGCAAATGCGAAGTATATTTCATAAATGCGAACATTAGGTGGCCTAGCTAATCTTCGCAAATGTGATGAGTAGCTCACAAATGCGAACCCATCAGAGGTCACAAATGTGATGCCTGAACTCGCATAGAGGCATGCACTAGAACTGAAACACCAGTAACATTTCTAAGTCAAATTTCACTCTGAAGCCTATCTGAAACTCACCCGAGCCCTCGTGGCTCTAAACCAACTATGCACACAAGTCTAAAAATATCATATGAACTCGCTTGCGCGATCAAATCGCCAAAATAACACCTAGAACTACGAATTGAACACCAAATCAAATGAAATTTTCGAGAAAACTTTGAAACTTCTATTTTCATAATCGGACGTCCGAATCACATCAAATCAACTTCGTTTCTCACTAAATTTGACAGACGAGTCATAATATAGTATTTGACCTATACTAGGTTCCGGAACAAAAATACGGATCCGATATCCAAAAAGTGAAACCTTGGTCAAACATTTCAAATCATTAAGCCTTTAACTTTCAAATTTCTACAAAGTGCGATAACTCGGGCTAGGGACTTTCGGATTCGATTCCGAGCATATGCTCAAGTCCCAAATCACGGTACGAACCCGCCGAGACCTTCAAAACACGAATCCGGGTCCGTTTGCTAAAAAAGTTGACAGAAGTCAACTCAAATGGATATTAAGGCAAAAATTTCATATTTTCTCAGTTTTTAACATAAAAGATTTCCGAAAAGACGGTCGGATTGTGTACGCAAATCGAGGAAGGCTAAAAGAGGTATTTAAGGCTTCATAGCGGAGAATTAGGTTCTAAAACATTAGATGACCTATCGGGTCATCACAAAAATATTTTTCAAAACATTTAAGCCAATCAAACATGGGAAAATTGAAAAATATTTTCCGGAAAACATTTTCCTGCATACCAAACACACCCTTGGTTCAAATGAAATAAGTTTTTACCGTACAAATATAATTACCAAGTAATGAAACACATGTGCAGGTCACGAGATTGAATTAAGAAAATTGCATCCCATAAGGAAAAGCTAAATATAATATTAGTCCAGCATTAAGTTGAAGATGTTTGTTCAACCGCACATTAGATTATTTAAATACTAACTGATGTGGACAAGCTGCGGTTTTGTGTTAATATATGTTAGAGATTAGAAGAAGTAAAGCTGTTAGCATAATGCAATCCAACATCATCCTCCATTAGGGCTTAAACATGGAGTTTAAATTCTCTGAACGCACTAAAACATAAAATTACAATTTGACATTTATTTAGCTAATACGATATGTAAAATTCAAACACGACAATTTTCTTTATAATTTGTTCTTTTGTTAATTTTTCTTTTACGTTTGTTTTTATTTTACTTTTTTTTTGTAATGAAGATTTTATTAAAAACAAAATATACAACTAGCTATTACAACAAGGGATCAATCTAGGTAACATAGTGTCTAGATTGTCTTTCTCAAATACATTAACAACAAAAGTTGGGGGAGTAGTATAAGTTTGCAAAATATAAAAAGTGTCCAAACTACAACCCGTTTTAGCTAATTGGTTCGCTACTCCATTAGCTTCTCTAAACACATGCTTCAGAGGGGGATCATTCGCCTTCCGCGATAGGTACCTGCAATCATCAATTAGATTTTGGTAGAGGCAATTGTTAGATCTTAGGAGTTTAATTACATCCAAACAGTCAGTTTCTATCACTAATGGTAGCAAGTTTTCCTTAAGATCTAGCTTGAGGCCATTGAGAAGAGCTAGAATTTCCATGTATATATTCGTTGCATGGGCAATTTTCATGTTGAAGCCTAGAATCCACTGACTCTTCTCATTTCTAAATACTCCTCATATTCCTCCTACCCCTGGATTTCCTAAGCATGAGCCATCTATGTTAAGCTTGTAGCAGTTGGAGTCGGGGGGTTCCCATTTGACAAATACAGTTGTCTTGGGGGACTTTATGCTAAGCTTTTTTGCTATGAAGAAAAACTCAATCGATTTATTGATAGGTTGGCTTAAGGTCGGTGGGGCTTTTTCCCCTGGAATAGGAACCCATTCCTATAGTTCCAGATATACCATAGGACGAAGGGGAGGAGTTCAGCCCAAAGGAGTTGATTGTTGAATAGTTTTGTGGAAGTTAGTTGCTTCTTAAGCCATGTGAATAGGGATCCTATCTCGCCAGAGTTGTAGGGGACACAGTGAGCATTTCATGTTTGATCCCTTGAGTAGTTGCAATGAAAGAGGATATGCTCAGTGCTTTCCGGTTCTTTATTGCAAATGGGGCAAGTATCATCGGGATAGATTCCTCTTTTGGCTAACATATGTTTGGAAGGTAGTCTGTCCCATATGATTAGCCATAGGAAGTATTTTAGTTTATTTAGGGTGTTAGATCTCCAGAGCCAAGTGAAGTCTCTTGTGTTTGTATGGGGACTGGCTGAGAGAGTTTCATATGCTGCCTTGACGAAGAAGGTGTTATGGCCTGGTGAGTCCCAAACATATGAGTCATTGAGTGGAAGGGATTGTTGATAGGTGCTCTTGATCTTAGTTTCTAACTCAGTAGGAAAGTTAAAGGGCAAGTCTCTAAGGTCAAAAGCTCTGTTTCTAATGATACAAGCAAGATTCAGGTTTTCTTCCTTAGTAGGGAGAGGTCCCTGGATATAATTTATAATAGTTTCTAGTTGGTTAATCCACTTATCGTACCATAGGTTTATTGATTTTCCACCCCCCACTATCCATCTAGGGTTGTTAATGCATAGCTCATTACCTTTTTTATAACCTTCCAGGTGTGAGAGCCATTGTTCTTGGTGTCCTTCAGGTTGTATTTGCTGGTTAAAGTTCTGGTCCATAGGGCCTCTTGCTCATTTCTAAACCTCCATGCTAGGGCTGCGTTGAAGGCATAGTTTTTCCAGAGTGTATTAGGGATACCTAGGCCTTCTTATTTTTTTGGCATTGTAACTATGCTCCACCTGGCTAAGTGACATTTCTTTCTGGTTGTTGTGCCTTCCCAGAGAAAGTTTCTTTGGATTGTTTCTATTTTATTAATGGTTGTCTTGGGGAGGTCATATATTTGCATGACGCGGTTTGGGATTGTGGTTAAGGTTGCTTTGATGAGTGTTGTCCTACCGGCCAGGGTGAGGAACTTAGTTTTCCATCCTTTAAGTCTGGTGTTCATCCGGTCTAAAATGAATTAAAAGTCTTTTTTGGTGGGAGAGTTATTGGGCATGGGGAAACCTAAGTATTTACCAAAGTTATGCGCACTTCTCATTGAGAAGAAACTACTTAGATGGTCTTTAAGGTCTGGAGGTGTGTTTTTGGAGAACATAATTTTAAATTTTTCAAAGTTGATGGCTTGCCTGAAGCCTCACAGAATTTGTTGATAGAATCAATAATCGAGTTGCAGCTCTTTTGGTTTGTTTCTGCTAGGAGGATAAGGTCATCCGCAAAGAACAAGTGAGAGAGATCTGGGCTTTTTGGGGATATCTTTATCGGGATCCATCTGCAGCACTCTATTTCATGGTCAATTAATCTTGACAACATTTCCATACATATGATGAAGATGTACGGTGATAGGGGATCTCCCTGCCTGATGCCTCTTGATGGCTCAAAGGATTCTGTTTTTGAGCCATTTATTTGGATGGCCATAGTGGAGGTGGGGGTGGTCATGCAGTACATAATGAGTTTGATAAGGTCAGGGGGAAGTTTAGTGATGTAAGGGAGAATTTTATGAAAGACCATTCAATTTATCGAAGGCTTTCTCAAGGTCAATTTTGAGGATCATTTTTTATTTTCTTCCTTTAACTGTCTTAAATTGATCAAGCACTTCCCTTATGACTATGGCATTGTCAGCAGCTCTTCTGCCTTTGATGAAGCTGGTTTGGGTAGGGTGTATTAAGGCTTTTAAGAGAGGTTTAATACGGTTTGCAGTAATTTTTGTAAGGACTTTATAAGTCGTGTTTCACAGGCTTATGGGTCTAAATTGCTTTATTGTTTCCGCATTTTGACATTTTAGAATGAGACATATAAGGGTATTGTTCATGTTTTTAGCATACTTTATGTTTTGAAATAATCTTGACAAAAATCAATAAGTTGTTTACTTGTCTCCTTCCAATATTTTTGGTAGAAGAAAGGGTGCAGCCCATCCGGGCTCGGGGATTTATAGGGTTTAAAGGAGTTTAGGGCTTTGTGAATTTCCTCTAAGGATGGGATACATGTTAGATATTGATGCTCTTGCTCTCTAATTTTTGAGTTGTAGGACATATAATTGATATTAAGCAAACATTTATTATGTCTCGTAGTGTAGAGATTTTGGTAATAATTAATAATTTGGTCTTTAATGATGTTTTGGTCTTGGTGCCAATTCCCCGCCTCGTCTTTTAGGCACATTATTCTATTTTTCCTTCTTCTTTGTATTGTAGTAATGTGAAAGAATTTTGTGTTGCCGTTGCCGTCCTGAATCCATTGAACCCTTGACTTAAGTTTCCAAAATTCCTCCTCTTGAGTTAGTATTAAGTTGTACTCGTGGAGGAGGTTATTTTCTAGATTTATGAGGAATTGGTTATGAGGGTAGTTTATAGAGGATTTAATGCCCTTTAACCTAGCTAATAACTTATTGTTTTGTTTAAAAATATTACTAAAGGTGTGTTCATTCCACTCCTTAACTTTCAAGCTGAAGTTGTCTATTGCTTTGGTAATATTTGGTTGACTCAACCAAGTGTTGTGAACTAAGTCTCTAAATGAGGGGTGAGTTATCCACATAGACTCTATCCTAAATATATTGCTTTTTGACCTAAAATTCTTCAAAAAATCTACTTTTATTGGGCTATGATCCGAGTGGACTCTAGTTAGGTGGTGGACACTAGCTTCTTGGAATAGTTCAGTCCATTCTGTATTGGCTACACATCTATCTAATCGTTCCATAATTATGGTTTTGCAATTTTTCCTCTTGTTAGTCCAAGTAAATTTAGGTCCTCTAAATCCTAAATCAACAAGTCCGCAATGGTTTAAGCAGTCCAAGAAGTGTGAAACTCTACTATAATTTATAGGGAGGCCCCCAAATTTCTCCGAGGCTCGGGTGACTTCGTTGAAGTCTCCCGCTACTAACCATGGCCCTTTGTAGTTTTCGGCCACTGTCTTTAAGTTGTGCCATAGTAATTTTCTTTCTTCTAGCAAGTTACTAGCATAAATAGAGAGAAACCATTTTTTAGAAGAATTTTGTACCTTTACCATGGCGTGTATTTCTTGGTTCGTTCCTCCAATTTGGTCTACCAGAGTATCACCATTGTTCCACATGAGCACTATGCCTCCTGAGTTTCCATTTGCCAGCATTTGAATGAGACTAGAGTATCCAAAATCATGTACTAAGTCATGGTGGTCATCCAGTTTTGTTTCTAGGAATGTTATTATGCTAGGTCGATGATAGTCCAGCATTTCTCTAAAAGCTCTTCTAAACTCGACGCTGCCAGTGCCCCTACAATTCCGAATGATCATATTCATGCTTGTGTTTCCTGTTGAAGAAACCCCTTCATGGATGCTCATGCATTCCCTGTGTGTCTAGTAATGTGTGAACATCGTGGGTACTAGCACTACGGCATCTTGATAAATGCTCGAAGGGTTCGTCTTTCTTATGGAGATTGAGCATTTCCTCAAATCCACCGGGCAACTTAAGATGTATCTTTTTTTTTCTTGCTTTGAACGCCATTGTTTTTGGATAGCGTAGTACCCCATGCTCCACTATTCTTTCTGTTAGAGCCTCGTCCTCTTCTTCCTCCTCGTTCACTTGGGTTTGAAGTTGGTTCTGTGCTTAAGGGGGTGGCACTGCCTAGGGTTGGGACACTATTGTACTGTTGTTATTGGTGGCTGGGGTTTGGGGTGTTTGTTGCATGGGTTGTTGCATGGGTTGTGGGGTATTTATGGGTTGGTTATTTGCATGGTGTGGGTATAGAGGGAGATGTTGACTGGGCAGACTTGGTATGGGGAAATGGTTCCAATCTTGGGTGCTCCAAGGTGAGGGATGTTGGCCTGCATGTAGAGTCACTGGTTGGGGTTGTAGAGGGCTCATCCATGGACGTAGTCATGCATTGCTTAGACCTAGTTGTAGTCCCTCCGCCACTATTTGAGCTAAGTAGCTTGGGTCTCCTATTTGAATTATTATGTCTCTCCCCTCTAGTTGTAGACTCACATTCAGAGATTGCCCCATTAGACCCCATTCTAGTTAAGATTGTGGAGTGTGATCCAGTAGGGTTAAGATCAGTGGGGTTTGGTGATGGTTCATGGGGTTTGGGCGTGACCAGACATAGCTCCTGGGCCTGTGGAATCTTCTGTTGTGATGGTGGTTTGGGGGAAGTCTAGGCATGTTGTGTTTGTGTAAGGATAGTGTTTGAGTCTTGTAGTTGAAGATTACTTTGCTTAGGGGTATTATTTATTTGGTTTAGTAAGCTCGTTGCCCCCTGGTTGTGCTCTTTGATGTGTAACACATCTTGCCTTATCTTAGGATCCAAATTGTCTAGAGCATTAATGGTTGATTGACCTAGGTTTGACAAAAATTGATGTGGGGTGGTACTATGATCCTTCTCTAATGGGTTGTTATGGTAAGTTGATGGGGGTGATGTCCATCTTTTGTTTGCTCTTAGTGTCATGCATTAATTGAGGATGTTGATTGGCTATATGAATCATAGGGTCTGTGTACATGGTTTTATTATTCATGTCTAGGTTGTCTTCTGCCAGTGTGACTAATGTGGAGGGGTTATATTCTTTAGGTTGGGGTGAGTTAATGCCTAAGGGATTATGTGGTTTAATGAGGGGGTTAATGAGGGGAGAGGGGTTGTCTGCTTCCGTTACTCTATTACCCAGTGTGTATGAGCATGTTGTTGGGGGACAGGGGGTTTTAAGGTTTGGAGTAGACGGTAGGGTACTACTTTCCTGGTGGGTGGTGTGCATGGGCGAATTGAGGGGGGTTTTGTCAACTGGGGGTGTAACCTTAACCGCTGGGTAATTGCTGCCAAGCATAGTCATTTCCTTAGGTTTTTTTTTTGGTTTTGGACGTTGCTAACTTGCGCAGATTATCCTTGGGAGGAGGGTGGTGTGGTGTTTATCCTGGGGGATCAATTGTTGTTCTTAGGTTCATGGTAGGGTTGGGGTTTGAGGGGGGAGGCTGGAGTTTCTTGTTCCGTTTTGGTGTGAAACAATTGTCCATTGGTCTAGTTTTTGTGTAATTTTCTTCACTAGGCAAGCTTTTCTCGTATTGTCACTTTCCTTCGCACTTGGATTATTGCGTTGGTATGGGCAGGTGTTTTGGTTGTGTCCTAGTCGACCACAGCTTGTGCATAATAAGTTAAAACCCTCATAGGTGATGATTTTTTGCATGTGTTTCCCAATTACAATATATGTTTTGAGTGATTTTTCTATGGGCACTAGTACGCAAAGGCGAGCATATTTACCTCTCGCCGCAGATTTGGTGCATGCATCTATACGTATTAGTTGTTCCAATTTCTCTCCTATTTTGCGGAGGATGTCATAGTTGTAAAATTTTGTTGGTAATTCTGGGAGTCTAGCCCATATAGCTGAGAAGGTTAGGGCAGCCCGGGATGCTACGAACCTAGGCTCCCATTTTCTTACCGTGAGGAACTGGTTACCAATGAACCATGGCCCCTCGTGAAGAGCTTTATTGTAATTTTCCTCCTTAGAGAATTTAAGTAGGTAGTAGTCGCACCCTAAATCCACTAGAGATAGAGTTTCAGTGGGTCTCCATATTGCATGAATTTTCCTTTGAAGGAATTGGTAACCCGCCCTTCTACCAAATATTTTTATGATGAGTGCGTTAGTCCAGTTTTTGTATGTACGCTCTTTATCCGAGGAGGTAATGGGGATGAAGAGCTCAGGGTTAGGATAGTTGTTCGTTTCATCCTCGTGTTCATATGAGCTCATATTTTATTGCACGGTTATTTGGCTAATGTCCAAGTTAGGGTTGTTGTTAGAGATTAATGTTGTCTAGGAAGGATGCCCTTCTTGCATAGTCGCCTTTTTGTTTTAGACAGTCCTCATTTGGTGCTTCATTACGTAGCTCGTATGTCTAGACCGTGGTAAAATCCATGGATGCTGGGAGGGAGTCAGAGTTGGGGTATGTTGGTGCCCTGGTGTTTGACTATCCCTCCATTGTCACTGGCCTTGCGGAAGGGGAGGGGGACTTGGTATTGGATGGTTGAGGATCATCATGTGCGTTCTCTTGTACGTAGGGAAGCATTGAGGGGATTTGTTGTGGGGAAAGAAGGGTTCCTTTTACGTTTGTTACATGCATTAGTTTGACAAAACTGTAACTTAACATAATACTGGGTGACTGAGTCTAATTCTCTTTTTCTTTTTTGTTTCCTTAAATTACTTTAGATGAATTATATTATGGATAAATCACAATAATTAATCATCTAAATATTTAAAAAGCATATTTAAAAATTGCAAATAAAAATTTATTTGACTCTCAAAATCTGGTACCGTCATATAAATTAAAACAAAGAAATAGTATATAGTAGTAATAATAATCCGCAGATATTTATTTAGAATCATTGATATGCTTGAAAACACATCTGGAATAGCTAGCTGAATTTTTTTTTTCCTTAGTTAATGACGTTTCTCTGAAAAATTTCGATAATTTACTTCAATTTTCAAACACTTAAAGGAAGGTCGATAATTTTTTGACCTGTTTCTGAAACAATCTAGTAGGTATTTTGAAACAAAATTAAAGAAACTAAAATTTAAAGTTAAAGTTGAAAAAAGTTATTCGAAAGTAGAAAATCAGATCTATATATGCTGGCAGTGGGTTTTTTTTTTTTTAATTATCTTAAAAAATCCCACGTCCCATTTACTCCCTTTATCTCAATTTATGTGTTTGATTTCGTAAGTTAAATAGTTTTTTTAATTGTAATTTTTATATGGTTTTAAATATTTAAATTATTAATTAATGTGTCTCATATAAATTTTACATAATTTTTAAATTATATAAATTTTATTTCAAAAGACTTAAGAATTTATGTCAAATTCACGATCAAAATTTAAAAAAAAAAAAACTTTTTCAAAATTTGAGTTATGACACATAATTTGGATATTTGGACAGAATAAGTATCTATTAAAGAAATAATCCAAATTTCTGATATGCTCTTATTAATGACTCAAATGATTATACAAGTAGGTATCAGGAGAAACATGTTATGTGCAGTGTCTGAGTATAAGATTTTGTTATAGAATAAGTCCATATGATGAAATATAATTTCCCAATCTAACAAACCTGCTTTATATCTGGACCGAAAAAGGGAAAAAGATAAAGTCAATAGCTAGGTGTTATCCTATAATTTCAGTCTTGTGTCTTTTCTCTTTTAGTATATAAACCAACAATTGAATTCCTGACCAAACTTTTGTACTATTTTACTACTTTGAATTAAATACGACGAAGCTGAAATTAATGTGAGGTGGGATATTAAGAAATTAGAAAGTTAATTTCGTTTTTTAGTTCCCACACTAAGCTTATATAAAAAATAATGAAGACGCAAACTTCTCAACAAAATTTCTGTCTCATTTTGCTTTATGAGTCTATTATATGCGTTAGTGATGTTGTTTTTGTAGATTCATGCTCACCTTTTCTTATCCTAATTAAAAAAAAATACTGGATAGACTTTATGATTTGAAAAAGTACTAGTGGGACGTACCCTAAATAAACCCGTCTAAAAGAAAAGCAAAGAAATACACATCTCCACCTTCACGTGACTCGAAGAGATTGATTTGAGATTCGAGTCACACTAAAGGTAAAACAAAATTGTTATTATTACTACTTGAGTTGAGTAAATTATTTTGCAAAAGGAGTTAATTATAATATGATTCATGCAGGAATATGCATAATTATGAATAATGCTAAAACAATTTTTCCCTTAACTCGCTATGAGATGTTTGTCATAGATATAATCAATGACATGTAACGTGCAATTTGTTTAAGAACAAATAGCTTTTCTTTTCTTTGTTGTTGCTTCTTAGTATCACTTTGCTCCTTCTCAATCTTCTTTATCTTGGTGCTATAATATGTTTTTAGAAAATATACATAGTTAGTTACTAAGTATTTTGTTGGCCAAGTGAAGTTGTATGAATCAGTCCATCCTCTGACACAAGCAAATTCGAGTATTAGGGATGCACGTGAAGGAAATAAGTTTAACTTATTATATTTGATATCCCCTGATCGAAAAAGTTGCAAAATTGATAAGGAGAAGGACTTCTTGCTAAAAGAAAACACTATCCAAGATAAGGGAGGAGTTAGAAGTTGAGGATAACTAGAACTATTCCACCAAGGAAAAGTAGCATTAGAACTCTAGTTATTTCTTAGATTCTTAATCTATTAACTATATATATTGCAAGATGTTCTCATTTTACAGGTACGCACAAAAGCGAAAGTTAAACGTGACTTGAGAGAAAAATAGCAAGGCATTTTGCAAGCAATTCTTGTGTGATTCAAGTGTGCGAACCTGAAGCTACATGAATCAGATAGAGAATCAGTTCCAAGTGTCTGTCTTTTATTCTTGTTCAATTGTAGTAGGTGGTTTTTAAATTGTACCTTTCAACTTTATCTAGAGGCATTTGTATTAGGTACTCTGTGTATTCAAGTTAGAGTTAACTTGAAGTTGTAGTCGTAACAGTCAGAGGTTGGTTGCCACAACGAGATTAGAGTTAATCCTTAGGTTTATAAAGAGTTTTGTAATTGTTGTTTTGGCTCAGTGATTTAGTGAAGTGTAGAGGAAAATGCTACTGAGTAGTAGGTCATGGTTTTTTCACCTTTTGAGTCGGGTGTTTTCCACGTAAAGTTACTTGTGTTCTTTACTTTCCGCATTTACTATTTCAGCAACAGTAGTTAAGTAACACTTAGAAGAACCAGATCCTTCAATAATCAGTGCACGTGAAAATTGGACATCACACAAATCACCTTACTTGTGTTGTATTGAAGTATAAAACATCATATTTGTTTTATCACCAAGTTAACAATCAAAATATTACAATAAGTTCGACTTTTTTTCCCTGGATTGTTTTGTGAGCAAGCTAAGCTCAAAATCATAATTCGTATTCTAAAGTTCCTGTCAATCCCAAAATTAAAGTAATGGAAAATTTAGTAGTCGTCTTAATTCTTAATTATAGGTTGGTTGATAAGTATACGTATCAAGCTGAACACGTATCACAGTATTTTCTGTGCATATCAATAATGGATATGTTAGATGTTGACTTTAGGTATAAACAATGTTTGCCGCAAATTAAAACAGGCTAAAATTTGAATAAAGGGGAAGAAACATATCTTGAAAATGACTTCGTTGAAGTAACAAGTGTAATGCTCCTAGAATAAACTGGTCACAATCCATTTCTTGAAAAATAATCTGGAACATGGTGTCATGACATAGCCTAGTTTTATTTATTAGGTTTTTGGTCATCAGACATTCCTACAACTAGTATAACTTAGCCAAGAACCATGTTATTTGACCAATTCTTTGTTCATCACACAATTCATCAAACGTTTGGTTTGCAATTCAGACAGCCGCAACGCATGCGATTGTGTTTGTCGTACTCCACGAAGATAATCTATATAAAAGATCATTAAAAAGGGTATAATTCCATGTGTCAAAGTTCAGCTTCTAAATCATTTGAAGCAATATTGTGACGATCATTGTGAGGTTATAGTGGTTTAAGTGCGGATGGTTTTTAAGCGAAGATAAAATTAATGTTGACCGAGAAAAGTGGTGAAGATAATAGGTGTGTAAGAGATCGTCTGAATGTACAATAGTTTTTGTGTTGGAAAACTAATTCAAAATTGTAGCGGAAATTATAGTTATTTAGGATTTGATTTATTTAATTCATGTCTAAGTAGGATTTGCAGTTAGAATAAATATAAAAATAGGCTTTTATGTTTCTAGTTGAAATAGGTTTCATACTATTATAAATAGAGGTATTGATAGCTTATTTTATGTGTGGAGATTTGTGAGGACGGTAGAGATTTACAAATAAAATATATCCTTCATATTGGTATTAGAGCTTCCACGATCTTGGGAGAAATCAATTAACCTCCGCTGCCGGCGGGCGGCGCTAGCCAAAGACTACCGCCCGTCCGGCCATTCAATATGTTGGCAAACATCGGGCAAATAGTATATGCGTGAGAAAAATCATGCTGAGAAGGATTGAGAAAAAAAATTCAAATTCAAAGAGAAGCTATCAAATATGGACAAAAGGAAGAAACTCTTCTCTACAAAATTGGAGAGTAGCGGCTAAAAAATAATAATTTGAGAGCTAGTGACAGGTACATCAGTAATTGGATGTTGGTGACAAAGTGCATCGCCGGGTGTTGAAGATAGGTGCTTCAACAAAATTGGGTGTTGGTGACAAAGTGCATCGATGGTTGGTGACAAAGTGCATCAACGGGTGTTGAAGGCAGGTGCTTCAACAAAATAGGGTGTTGGTGGAAAAGTGCATCAACGGTTGGTGACAAAGTGCATCAATGTGAGTTGGAGACAAGTGCTTCAACAAAATTGGGTGTTGGTGACATAGTGCATCAACGGTTGGTGACAAAGTGCATCAATGTGAGTTGGAGACAACTGCTTCAACAAAATTGGGTGTTGGTGACAAAGTGCATCAACGTGAGTTGGAGACAGGTGCTTCAACAAAAATTGAGTGTTGGTGACAAAGTGCATCACCGGTTGGTGACAAAGTGCATCACCGGTTGGTGACAAAGTGCATCAACATGAGTTGCAGACAGGTGCTTCAACAAAATTGTGTGTTGGTGACAAAGTGCATCACCGTGAGTTGGAGACAGGTGCTTCAACAAATCGAGGAATGAAGACATGTGCTTCGTCAAAAGTGAAAGTTAGAGAGCAGTGCTCCAACATAACTGCACAACGACAAGTCAGGCGTATACAACTTTGAATCACGGGAGAATGTTGGAAAGCTAATTCAAAGTTGTAGTAGGAAACTTTAGTTATTTAGGATTTGATTTAATTAATTCATGTCTAAATAGGATTTGCAGTTAGAATAAATATAAGAATCGGCTTTCCTGTTTCTAGTTGAAATAGATTTCATACTATTATAAATAGAGGTATTGATAGCTTATTTTATGTGTGGAGATTTGTGAGAACTATAGAGATTTATAAATAAAATATATCCTTCATTTTTTATAAAATTTTGTGGTATTTTATAAGCTATTAATGCTTAAAATAGGGTGAATGGGAAATGGAGGAAAAAATAAAATATTTGAGCTTCCCTCCTCGATTGTCCCATATGGGAAGAGGAAAAGGTTTTTGATGGGTATATAAACAATTGCTCTTTCTTCTAGCTCATAAAGAGTTGAGAAGAAGTCAAGCCTCGCGCCGTCGTCATCGTCATCGCTCGCTCGGCTCGGCTCGGCTTCAGCGTCGCATTCGGATTTGGATTTGGTCAAATAATCGATCGATTGATTAATTTTTGGACCAAATTTATTTGTTAATAGTAAATCTTCAATTTTCCCTCTTTATTGTTGAGTAACTACTCATTTATGTTATGGCATTTATGCTATGGTCGTTTGCAAAAATAGCCATTCTGAAGAATTGCAATTCTTCAGATTTCAGCCCAACATTGACGATAAATACAAGTCCATTCTCTCATATTTTCCATATGAATTTTTGAGTTCTCCTCCTTTCTTCTTCATATTTTAACTTCAAAGAAAGTAACAGTGAGTGTGATTTGCTACCAAACTTTGTGTTCGCTGAAACACTGGGGTTTGATGTACTACTACACCAGTGTGTAATTCATTGTATCCTGGGAGGAAATAATCCATAACCTTGGGTACTGAAAGGGGATTAAATTTCTTAAGAAAAGTGATTCAGTGGGCTCAAATTGGTTTTTATTTCATTTACATTTCTGTTTGAATATAATTTTATTATCTCTAGAATTATTTTATAAATACAGTTTACTAACAAGCTTAAGGAATTTAATTTTTTATTATTTTCTGTATTTGTGTTATACTCACTATTTCTAGATAGTAAACCTTTGTGGTTTTCTACTCTATTGGAGATCAAAATCTACGTGATTTTAACGTTGGGTTGTGTCATTCTTTTACGGAAAATGATGAACAACAACGGGAACCAGACTGTTCCTATGGTGACTACCAATACATCGACTAGCCGAACAACACCGGCATTGGCACCGGCAGAAAAACCCAAAAAATTTTCCGGGGTTGATTTCAAGCGCTGGCAGCAAAAGATGTTCTTCTACTTGATTACTTTAAGTCTGAAGAAGTTCATCAAGGAAGACGTTCTTGTGCTGCCTGATGAAACTCCAGAGACTGAACGTTTTCTTGTGATTTAGGCGTGGAAGCATTCAGATTTTTTGTGCAAGAATTATATTCTTAGCGGACTGGAGGACGCTATGTATAACGTCTACAGTGGCATGGAGATGTCAAAAAAATTGTGGATCGCTCTTGAAAATAATACAAAACTGAACATGTTGGGTTGAAGAAGTTCGTTGCCGTAAAGTTTTTGGACTACAAAATGGTAGATAGCAAGTCTGTTATTACCCAAGTCCAGGAATTGCAAGTGATTATTCACGGTCTCCTTGCTGAAGGTATAAGTGAACTAATTCTAGTGTTGAAAGTAGTAATTTTAGTAGTTTTACTAACAAAAGTTTCATTGAAGGTCTTGTCATCAATGAAGCATTCCAAGTAGCAGTGATGACCGAGAAGTTGCCTCCTTTGTGGAAGGACTTCAAAATCTACTTGAAACACAAACGCAAGGAGATGTCGCTTGAAGATCTCATTGTTCGGTTTAGAATCGAAGAGGGCAACAAAGCTACTGAGAAGAGAGACCGTGGAAACTCAACAATAATTGGAGAAAACATTGTTGAGGATACTTCTCAAAATAAGAGAAAGAGGAAGCAGGCTTCTGGACCGAAAAGCAACCCAAACAAGAAGCGGTTCAACAGTAATTGCTACAACTGTGGGAAAGCTGGACACAAATCTACAGATTGTCGTGCTCCAAAGAAAGACAAGCAAGAAGGGTCAAGCAAACATGGTTGAAAAGCACGAAGATATTGATGACTTGTGTGCTATGCTTTCTGAATGCAACCTGGTGGGAAATCCAAGGGAGTGGTGGATTGATTCTGGAGACACTCACCATGTTTGTGCTGTTAGAGAAGCTTTTGCTACATATGTTCATGTTGGACCGGAAGAGACGCTTTCTATGGGAAATGCTACAACTGCCAAGATTGAAGGATGTGGGAAGATATTTCTGAAAATGACTTCCGGCAAAGTGGTGACTTTGAACAACATCCTTCATGTTCCCGAGATTAGGAAGAATTTAGTCTCTGTTGGACTTTTAGTTAAGAATGATTTTAAATGTCTCTTTGTATCCGATAAGGTTGTGATAAGTAAGAATAAAATGTTTGTAGGAAAAGGTTACCTCACTGAGGGCCTTATTAAGCTGAATGTAATGGTTGTTGAGAATAATAATAAAATTTTAGCTCCGTCTTACTTACTTGAGTCAAATGAATTATGGCATATACGTTTGAGTCATGTTAATTATAAAACCTTGCGAAAAATGATTAATTTGGAAGTATTCCCTAAGTTTGAATGCGACAAATGAAAATGTCAAGTATGTGTGGAATCTAAGTATGTTAAACATCCTTATAAGTCAGTTGAAAGGCATTCTAATCCTTTAGAATTAATTCACACAGATATTTGCCACATGAAGTCAATACCATCTCGCAATGGAAAGATTTATTGATGATAGTACCGATATTGCTATGTTTACTTACTTGATAGTAAAGATGAAGCAATAGACGCATTCAAGCAATACAAAAATAAAGTTGAAACGCAACTTAACAATAAAATCAAAATGATAAGAAGTGATAGGGGTGGTAAATATGAATATCCGTTTGAAGAAACATGTTTAGAATATGGAATTATTCATCAAACAATGTCCCCTTACACACCCCAATCCAATGGGATTGCGTAAAGAAAGAATCGTTCATTAAAGGAGATGATGAACGCATTGTTGATAAGTTCTGGTTTGCCACAGAATTTGTCGGGGGAAGCCGTTCTTACGGCTAATCGGATACTAAATTGAGTACCCCATAGCAAAACACAATCCATTCCATATGAAAAATGGAAATAAAGGAAGCCCAACTTGAATTATTTTAAAGTGTGGGGGTGTTTGGAAAAAGTGCAAGTTTCAAACCCAAAAGGGTAAAAATAGGACCAAAAACCGTTGATTGTGTTTTCATAGGATATGCTACCAATAGTAAAGCATATCGATTTCTGGTTCATATATTAGAAAATCCCGACATTCATAATAATACAGTTACAGAATCAGATAAATGTTGTCTTTGAAAATATATATCCGTATAAAAAGGAATGTGAGTCGATTGGTGAAGGATCTAAACGACCTCGGGAAGAAACAAAAGAAAGTACATTTAATCAGGAGGATCCAAGACGTAGTAAACGTCAAAGAAGCTATGTCTTCATTTGGACCAAATTTTTANTCATTGTTTTGGAAAGAGGCAGTCAATAGTGAAATAGAATCCATATTGAACAACCATACATGGGAATTGATTGATCTTCCTCCTGGAAATAAACCGTTAGGTTCTAAATGGATCTTTAAGAGGAAAATGAAAGATGATGGCACTATTGACAAATATAAGGCAAGACTTGTGGTTAAAGGGTATAGACAACGAGAAGGTCTTGACTATTTTGATACATACTCTCCAGTTACAAGAATCACGTTCATACGAACGTTAGTAAAGTTAGTTGCAGTTTATGGTCTTGAAGTTCATCAAATGGATGTTAAGACGACCTTCTTAAATGGAGAGTTGGAGGAAGAAATCTACATGGAACAACCTGAAGGATTTGTGGTTCTAGGTAAAGAAAAGAAGGTATGTAGACTTGTTAAGTCCCTTTACAGATTAACACAAGCACCCAAACAATGGCATGCGAAATTTGACCAAACAATGTTGTCAAATGGTTTTAAAATAAATGAATGTGACAAATGTGTGTATATTAAAAATGTTCCAAATCACATTGTCATTGTTTGCTTATATGTGGATGATATGCTGATAATGAGTAATGACATTGCCAACATAAATGCGACTAAGCGTATGCTGAATGGCAAGTTTGATATGAAAGACTTGGGAGTTGCTGATTTAATTCTGGGAATTAAGATCCATAAGACTTTTCAAGGTCTGGAATTGTCACAATCTAATTACATTAAGACAGTACTTGAAAAATTCAAGCACTTGGGCTTTAAAGTTGCAAAGACTCCAATTGACGTGAATCTTGCATTAGCATAGAACAAAGGACAAAGCATATCACAATTGGATTATGCTCGTGTGTTGGGATGCTTAATGTACATAATGAATTGTACACGACCAGATATAGCTTGTGTTATAAGTAAATTAAGTCGATATACGAACAATCCAGGTCAATCTCATTGGATGGCCATGAAACGAGTTTTAGGGTATTTAGTACATACTCAAGACTTTGCTTTGCACTATAGTAAATATCCTACGGTCATTGAGGGGTACTGTGATGCAAATTGGATCACCGAATCAACTGATTCCAAGTCCACAAGTGGATATGTATTCATTATTGGTGGAGGAACGGTATCTTGGAAGTCGTCCAAACAAACTTGTACTGCCCGCTCTGCAATGGAGGCTGAGTTCATAGCCTTAGATAAAGCCGGTGAAGAAACTGAATGGCTCAGGAATTTCTTGGAAGACATTCCATTTTGGCCCAAACCGTTGGCACCAATATGCATACATTGCGATAGTCAAGCGGCAATTGGAAAGGCTGGGAGCGTTATATATAATGGTAAATCTCGTCATATACGAAGAAGACATAAAACCGTTAGGAAATTACTCTCTAGAGGAATTATCATAATTGACTATGTAAAGTCAAGTAATAATCTGTTGGATCCACTTACAAAAGTCCTAACTAGAGAGATAGTTGAGAAATCATCAAGGGGAATGCGACTATGGCCGAGAACAAGTCATAGTGGCGGTAACTCTACCTAGAAGACTGGAAATCCCAAGATCTAGGTTCAAGAAGATCAAACAAAGTCATTAATGACGGTTCAACATTGTCAACTAAACTTTTGGTTCATTCTTATGATGAGACAATGTTCAGTACCAAGGATAAAACATTAAGGCTTTTTAATGATTTCTAAATTTGATACGGGGTATATCAAATAGTGTATCTACGGGATGACACGTTTAGGAATCACCTATGTAAGTGTGAAGTGTTAGTCGCTTCAAGGAGAACTTTGCATGGCCAGTTCTCCATGCACTTATAAAACCAGGCGGTGTTCATGGCTGAAATGAGAACCAAATGGTTAAAGGTTGATTGTGTGACTTATGGTAGTCTAGGTATACACCAAAGTTTGACGGTTCAAAGATATCAAATCTAATGATTGACCGAGTATATCCAACATAAGTTCACTATGGAAAGTTCAAAGGGAAACCTACTTATCCAGATGCAATTAATCCTTGCTTACGAATCATACAGTTTTTCATGCATACTTCTGTGATATGACCATTCCTCATTCATGTGGGGGATTGTTGGGTTTTTTAAGCTATTAATGCTTAAAATAGGGTGAATGAGAAATGGAGGAAAAATGAAATATTTGAGTAATATTTGAGTTTCCCTCCTTGATTGTCCTATATGGGAAGAGGAAAAGGTTTTTGATGGGTATATAAACAATTGCTCTTCTTCTAGCTCATAAAGTGTTGAGAAGAAGGCAAGCCTCGCGCCGTCGTCGTCGTCGTTGTCGCCCGCTCGCTCGGCTCCGCTTCGACTTCGACTTCGGATTCAGATTCGGATTCAGATTCAGATTCGGATTTGGATTTGATCAAATGATTGATTGATTAATTTTTGGACCAAATTTATTTGTTAATAGTAAATATTAACAGAAATGTAATTAAATATTCGTCTTAATAAAAAAATATTAATATTAATATTAAATCCAAGTCAGTTATCCATTTTTCAGTTTTCAGTTTTTGTAACAGAAAATTAACTGCCCTCTTCAATTTTCCCTCTTTATTGTTGAGTAAATAGCCATTTATGTTATGGAAATTTATGCTATGGCCGTTTTGCAAAAATAACCATTCTAAAGAGCTGCACCTCTTCAGATTTCAGCCCAACATTGACTATAAATACAAGCTCATTCTCTCAAAATTTTCATACGAATTTCTGAGTTGTCCTCCTTTCTTCGGCATATTTTAACTTCAAAGAAAGCTACAGTACGTGTGATTTGCTACCGAACTTTGTGTTCGCTGAAACACTGGGGTTTGAAGTACCACTTCACCAGTGTGTAATTCATTGTATCCTGGGAGTAATTAATCTATAACCTTGGATACTAGGAGGGGATTAAATTCCTTAAGGAAACACTGTGAATTCAGTGGGCTCGAATTGGTTTTTATTTCGTTTACATTTCTGTTTGAATATTATTTTATTATCTCCAGAATTATTTTACAAATACAGCTTACTAACAATTTTTACGTATAAATTTTGTGGGAGCGGGACTAGTAGTGGTTTTCAAGTGGTGTTTTTGAGATTAGAGAGATGAAATGGTGATTGATTTAAAGAGATGAGGAATGGTAACTAAGATTAATATTGATCAAATATTAATTATTTCATAAAATTTAGGAGCAAATTTTGAACCATAAATACAAGGGCAAGATTGATTGTTTTCTCTCTTAAAAAGCTCACGTGTCGAAAAATCTATGATTTTAGTCAATAAGGATAAATCTAGCTCGTTTTTACAACCACAAAATAGATCTGAGCCAAGCTATTAACGAAAGTTAACTTAGACCATTTTGCAAAATTCTTAGACAAATTGGACATTTTTGTGTCCAAGCAAACATGACAAATAAAATAGAAGAAATTTCATCATATATCACTTGGGCCATACAACCCATCCGAAAATAGCCTATATTTGAAGATCTTTCCTGGTTTAGCCCAGGTTGTATATGTTATGAAATTTTATTTTCACTCGATAGCCCACAAATATTATTAACGGTGTTTTAGTTTTCTCTTTTAAATATTTTTCTCTCTCTGTTCTTCTCACCTTTTTTTCACAGAAGTACGAAGGCAACTGTCTTCCATTGTTGCTTCTCAAGTAATTTTTCGAGCTTTCACTCTTATATTTTAGGTAATTTTCGTTTCATTTTATGCTTTTACCACTGTTTTGGTTTTAAATTTTGTTTTATTTTTAATTTTTTGCCTTTTCTGATTTTGAATTTTTTTTTTTACAATGTTGTTGTGTTTTTCATTCGATTTTGTGTTTCTTATATCTTCGTTCTGGGCCTAAACTTGGTGTTTCAGTTTGCATGCTTTGTTATTTTGACTTTTAGGGTAGAATCTATTTTTTGAGTTTTGTTACAATTTGAGAAAATTGGCCTCTACTTTGTGTTCGTGATCTTTTTTTTTTGTTTGATTTTTGTGTTTTCCTTCACTTTTTTTTAATTTTGTTAAAGCACTGTTTGTTTTATTGTAGAAAATACGTTCGAAAATGTCTTCTAAAAGTCGTATGAAGGTTGCTGAAAAAGGCGTTAAGCTCGATTTAAGAAAACATTGAGGGACTTGCCCTCAACCCTGATTCTGAAGCGAATGCGCATGTCCAGGCCCCCGATGATGATGATTTTGAGTATCCTGCTCCTACAAAAAAATCAAAACAAGAGAGCAGTCGAATGACTCGTTCGCAAACGAAGAATACTCCTACTCCAGTTAACATTGTTAGAATAAGGAGTAAGAAATGTGGGAGACATGAAAAATCCAAAGAAAAGCTAAAATTTGATTTGGTTGATGATGATGATGTAGGCCCCAGCGTTAAATCAAAAAAGAGAAAGATCGAGGACGTTAAGCATAAAAAGAGCAAGATCGAGGACGTTAAGCATAAAAAGAGCAAGATCGAGGATGATGGTGAGAGTGGTCTTGATTGCATATCCAAAGAACAAAGGGTTGCTACTCACCGCAAATTGAAGGAGAGAAAAGCTAAGCTGAAGGTATTCCCTGTGTTGCTATTAATTTTATACATCCTTATACAATTTCATACGAAATTATACAGTTGTTTATACATCTTTATACATCTTTATACAAGTACTGCTACACTGATTTATACATGTTTGTACAATATTTTTGTATAGTTTTTGTTCCTGATTTCTTTCTTATTTGTTTTTCCATATGCAAGGTTGGAGACTTCTATATACAATCAGCTGATCATTTTCACAACAGGATTAGTTCCCATACCGAGACTGATATTTTCAGCATTTTGAAGCAATGTTTGACTGACACGTAACTTTAAATGTTCCGTGCTAGCTGTTTTGGCTACTTCTTGGACCTGCCTTAATTTAAAATTCAAAATCAACTTATTCATTGTATACTATTGAGGGAAGTCGTCCTGGGGCGGGAAAGGGAGTTTTGGGTTAAAATTAATGGTTGTTTGCTGTGGTTTGGCATTGGAGAGTTTGATGTTATCGCTGGTTTGAAGTGTGTGGAAGAATACGCCAATGTCTATGACAAACGAGCTGCCAATAGGTTGCTAAAAGAGTATTTTCCAGGAGATGGAAAAAGGGATATAACGAGGGTGCAGCATCTTGATCGCTTCAAGAAAAAGGACTGGAAGTCGGACAAAGATGCGTTCAAGATGGCCTTGATGGTGTTTGTCCATCATTTCATATTCTCATATGCCAATAATCATGGTATCAACAAAGATGATTTTGGTATCATTGAAAGTGGTCAATATCAGAAGTATGCTTCGGGAAATATTTTAAAGAAAATGAGGGACAGACAGTGTGAATATTTGACAATGTATAGGCTCGGAGGTTTTCCACTTGCGTTACAAATATAGTTTTTTGAGTGTTGCTCTATCGTTGACAAGCATCTAGTTGTTCGCGTTGGCACAAATGTGCCACGATTCTTAATTGGAAAGTCACTGAAACTCCAACATATGCGGATTTGACTGGTAGGATGATCAAGTCTAGTATCGACAAGGTAAACATTTTGTATCATAGTGCTTCTTCATATATGATTTCAGTTTTTCTGTACGTATGTATAATTATGAATGTGTCACAATTTCCTTTTTCTTCTGTTGTAATCCATTTTTCTTATTGTAGTTGAACTATAGGAACATTTTACCTACTCATGAAGAGATGTCAATGCTGAACATCGCCACGCTTTTTGAAGTTAATGTCGATGATGCTGCACCAGGGGATGTGCCTGTTTTTCACACTGATAATTCTGTCTCTGCATCTCCACCTTGTCCTCAGAATATGAAGCAACAGTCTAAACGACCTTATCCTCAGAATACAGAGCAACAACCTAAACCGAGTTATCATCTTTCGGCGCGTATTTATCTGTTGAATGCTAAAGTTGAGAAGTTGAGGAGTGCTGTTGGAAAGGTACTGCAGCTTTAGCTTTTCTGTAGTTTATCGGTACTTTTCGAATATACATGATTTTTTGGTTATAAACATGGTTGTTGACTTACTTTTGTTGTTGTTGTCGTTGTTTTTTATTGTAGTTGACTGATACAGTTACGCCACTCAACAGTTATGTAGTTTCTTCCTTTGAAAAAGTGTTCAATTTTCTGAATATGAAGGAAACCAAGCAAATGAGGGAGGAGGTTCCTGATTCTAAGGTAATATTTTACTGATAAAACCAAATCACTCAACAATTATGCCTTCTCTGAATCATCACTCAAAAAGTTATGCCTTCTCTTTATATTATTTTTTATTAGATTCGTCAGTGCGTGTCTGGTGACAATACATCTGGTCTCGGTGAATATGATGGCTATCAATATGATGTTGTTCCTGACTTTGTCAAGCAAGTGAATCAAGATAACACGCTAGCTGACCAAACAGATTTAGGTGTCAAAGCAAACAAGGAAGTTACTGATGGTGTTGATCATGGTATTCGTTCTGCATTTTATCTTTTTTTGTCTGATTTTCTTTTCTTCATTTTGAAAGTTTTTTATTATTAGTTTTCTCTGTCTAAGGGGAAGCAGGTGATGTCAAGCGTGATACATTTTGGGATGACATTGGCGGTGAAGATTTAGTTGCTCTACAGATGTCGCAAATTATGCTTCACATACCACTCATCATAGACATAGAAGAGGATTATATTTCTCTTGAACATTCGGTTCGACATAAAATACCAGGAAAATATGCCAAATCTCCATATTTGTCAGTTTTTTATTTGGGGGCATCAAGATCGGCACACAAGATCATTTTTTAATCAAGCATCATTTCACGATCGAAATTGATGATTTTGATCCCTTCTCGCCATTGGCCAAAGAATTTTGCGAGTTTGTTGATAACGGGATGGATACGAGGCAAAGGTAGCTTAACTTTATTTAAGATTTTATGTTCTGATTTTATACTTGTCAATGAAGGTACTTCTGATTATTTTTATTTTTTTTGTGATTTGAAGTGCCAAAAATATTTATACATATGAATTAAATAAGCTTGCGAATGATTTTACCTTTGGCTTGTGTCATGTGACCACGAAGGATTGGTTCCATTCACTTGCGTATTATGGTCGACCTTTGATTGACACGGTATTTAATAACTTTCTGTCCTAATGCGTTTTTTTATTTGTTGTGTATCTTTATTGTTTGAGACCCCCATAGTGTATACATAACTTTGTATAATCAAATGTAATATTTTTGTATAATCATGGTATAAGATTGTATAACCTTGTATAAATATGTATAACTTTGTATAATAGTGTATAAATTTGTATATTTAAAAAATCTGCTTCATATATTGATTTTTTTGTAGTACTTTGAATCATTTAATAGTGATGGTTGTTTTTGTTTTATTTTTCTTGTCTCGGCACTTGGATGTCCTCTTTTACTATTTGAGGAAGAGGGGAAAATATGGGCCGAATGTTGCCATGCGGTTTACTACAACCCACTTTGCCTTTGGTAACAAAATCAACTCACTGTATAAAGATTTCAAAGTGAAGCAAGATCCTTCAGTGATTCCTGAAGGGCATGAAATAGAAGAGTACATTAGAGGGTATTATTGTGATACAAATTTAGCGTGGCACACTGTTGACCACGTCTTATTCCTTATTTATGACAAGCATGGAAGAGCAAAATTGGGCCACTGGGTTTTGGGGTTGTTTACGTTCATAGATAGGTGCATCCACATCTATGACTCTAACCGTGGAGCAATTAATGATAGACTTGCTTTGGATGTTGCATTACCTTATGCAATTTTGATACCTTAGTTCTTGAAGAGTTCTGATTTTTATGTCGAGAAGAAGGGCTTGATTGGAACAATGGTGCATATTCCGATAAATCATATTATGATGCTTTGCAGATTAATCTGGTTAATAATGTGCCACAACCGATCAAATGGTAGGTTAATCTCAATTGTTTTACTATTTTACTATTTGTGTACCTATTTACAGTAACGTATAGAGAATCTGATTTTTTTTAATTACAGTGATTGTGGTACTTTTGTTGTTGGCTTAGCTGAGTATTTCATCCTGGGTAAGGAAATTCGAAAAGATAATTTTGACATTGAGACACTTTGCACCAGGTGGGAATCTTTGTTGTGGGATTATGGAAGGAAAAAATAGTAGTCTGATGCAATTAGTGGTGATGAAATCATAGGGAGGCTTTTCAGGAAGAGGAAGAAGAGACGACCGAGAAAGTAGTTCTGTTTTTTTCATTTTAATGTAGTTTTGCTATTTATCAGGATTTGTTGCCTAGTTTTGTCTAAGTACTATTCTGCTACTTGTGAGATAACCTTAAAGGATATTATAGATGATTTTATTTTTGTGTAATTTGTGGTAGTCATTACACATTGTTGTTGTGAATGAATTACATTTTAATGAATATTTCAGTTGCTTTTTCCTTTAACAAAGTATGTATTTTCGTTATTGTTGCAATTTTGCCAATGTTGCAGGGTTTATACATATGTATACAACAATATACATAGTTATACAATTTTATACAAACTTATACTCTCATTTATACATTTGTATACATATAATAGCATTGATTGTTTGTAGTTCTGTTTTGCATTTGTGCAATCTATCAATGTATTTAGCACCATTAAAAATAGAAACACAATATTATTGGATAATCAAAACATGTATAATGAAACATATTTTAATATAATTGCAACATATAGTGTAAATTATAATTCTTTATTGACATTTGTAACTCAATTGCCTGTGAAACTTAACTACTCAACATTTGTAACTCTATTGTTTGTGAAACTTAACTACTCAACATGACAACATATGTAATAGGAAGTTTTATGTTTCCAACTATTTATTTTGGTCGATTCCTACATGTTTTTCTATTGTGACCACTTTGTCCACACACAGAATATGAAAACGCCCTCTTAGACTCTTTCACTGAAGTAGGTTTGAGTCTTTCCTTTCTTGGCCTTACTGCATTTCTTCTCCCTTTAGGTGGTAGGACCACATCTTCCAGCACCTCTGTTGGGATTACCCATAAACTCTGATCTGGCATCGAATTCACTGGAAATTCATAAGTTCTAAGGAGGTTATCCTTCTTGTAGTAAAAAGAGCAATACTGGTCAGGTTTCAGCTACTGGTTCTTCAAAACCGCCAAAGCATGCGGACATGGAAGTTCATCCATTTGAAATTTTCAGCAACCGCATATTCCCTCTCCAAGGCACACTATATTTCGCCTTACCCCTTCAAGCACAGTATATAACTGCTCCGTAGTAGGCCTCGCCTGCAAAAGTTTTTTTTAAAAAAAAATTTAAAGCACATTATACATTATTATACAGAGTTATACATCCTTATATAAGCAGTAAAGTGCAAGTCAGCAGTGCCACGCATCATTATATTTGATTTGTTTTACCGTCATTTTCTCCGATGCAATCAGATTTTTTCGAAGAAGTTTGTCGTACTTTTAGCCAAGCTTTGTAGATGTCCCCGTTGCACTTTTTTTGTTTTTGTTGTTCCACTGTTCTAGCAAAGTTGTCATGTACTCCAGCAATCGCATTACTGGTAACTCTCTAGCATCTTTGTTTGCTGCATTAATAGACTCTGCAATATTGGAAGTTATTACCATCGACCTTTTCATTCTGGAGTATGCCCTAGACCACCTTTCATAGCCAATTTCGAACAAATAAGGATGCATCCTCGGATCAATTTTGCACATCTCTGTCATATGGTAGTCAAACTTCTCTATCATGTAAGCTCTAGCCAAAGCGAAGAAGATATCTTTCAATTGTTTGTGATGTTTCTTGAATGTGCGCTTGACATTCTGCCATAAGTGAAGCATGCAAATACCATGTGGAACTTCTGGGTACACATCTTTTGTGGCATTGAAGATGCTTTCATTTCTATCTGAAATTATACACATCTCTTCCCTAACACCAAAAGTACCCTTTATCTGGACGAAGAACCACTACCAAGATTTATTATTCTCTGAATCTACAATTGCATATGCAAGTGGAAGGATTATTCCTGTTTATACAAAATAGATATTAGGATTCAGACAATTATACAAATCTTATACACAGTTATACACGAATATATAACTTTATACACACTGCAAATTTTATAAAAACAGCAGCTCTGAAATCCTGTACACGTTTATACATGAAACTACAACATTATACAAACTGCAGAAACAAGGTAGATGCAGTTAACTTACTAGCTCCATCCTGTGTGCAAGCAGTCAATATGCATATAAAGAAACTTCTGTCAACAACCATTATCGGTCTGCAGTGCTACCAACCCTTGATAGATGCATATAGCGAAACATATGCATAAAGAAAGCATTCATCTTTTGATTTGTGCAGCTTTGTAACTGTTCCTGGATTCATATGCTCCAACATATACAAATACCTCGGCAACTCCTTATATGAACCACTCGGATTCCCTCTTATCATTGTCATTGCTATCTTTTTATCTCTCCAAGCTTTCATGTAGCTCACTTCAACCCCATGTTGCTTTCGTATGTCCTCTATTATATCATTTGCGGTGTAAGCTTTTTTTGGATTAACATACTTGTCCTTAACTATACTAGCAATTACACCCGAAGTAGCTTAACGTTGTGTTAAGTATCTTTCACCATAGCCGCATGTGTGATTATTATTGTAACTTCTCACCTTGAATATGTTTGTCTTGTAAACGGCAGAAGATTGGAAACTCCAAGCACAATTGTCATCCACACACATAAGGTGATACCTAGGATTAAAGATCATTCAACTTCTAAATACACTTGTATACAAAAACATAACTAGATATATACTAATTTTATACTACTTTATACATATTTATACATATATATATATCATAATATACAACAATTGCCATACCTTGTTGCGCTTGATCTCTTCACTTTGAATTGGAACCTCTCGCGTACAGCCACGTTCTTCATCACAGTAACAACTGTCTCTTTATCTTTATAAACTTGATCCTCCTCAACAAATTCGTTTAACACATTATCTATTATACTTGTGTTTTCAATAAATTCGATTTCATGCATAATCTCAGTACTATCAATTGTGGATACATCTACACAATTGGAACTTGTAGCAACCAAACAACTGAAACTTGTAGCAACCAAACGATTATCATAAATCTCTTTCACAGTCACATACAATGGGTATTCAGTGATATTCAAGTTTTTTTTCTTTAATTCGATATACACCTTAACACCATATCAGGATCTGTGTCAAACCATCCTTTAGGAGAAAGTTAATCTCTAATGTGTTTAACTCCGAATCGATTCTAATATGTTTCGAAATTGCTTCAACTAAATTGTTGTAGCTGAATGTCGACTCGATTATTACACAATCGCTGACGAAATTGATAAACTTGTTGTCTTCCCATTCACCACTATGAAGAATGTAAACTGGAAAAAACTCTATCGAACAAAAAGTTAAAATCAAAATTGCAGCAAAAATGAAAATTGCGTTGATTGCAGCAAAAAAAAATTCACTTTTCGTGTTTGATTTGCTGTTAATTCGAGATGAAAAAGAATTTCTAGGTTTTTTGGAGTTGCATTAACTGTAAGATCGCGTTTTTGTAGATTTGGGGAAGAAGAATAGAAAGAATAAGAGAAAATCTCATTGAAAGATACAAAATCTAGCTTCTGAATCCCAAAAAAACGGAAATAACGCCCCTTTTTCAGGATATGAACCTGTTATTTTTGGGTTACTCAATTGTAAATTGAAATATGAGCTATAAAGTTGAAAAAGTAGGCAACCCAATTATTTTAATATGAAAATTTTCCAATAAAATATGATAGAGAGAGTATTAATTTATTTTTCTCTCGAAACAACTGTACGCATATTACATCACATTCAGTACAACTGTATGGTATACACGTAACGCCAACGATTTTTAATTTTAATGTAGTTTAGATTATTTAAAACGTATAGATAGAGAAATTAATAATTGCGGCAGAGTTTGAGTTTCATATAAATACCTCTTCCCTCCTCCTCCCCTTTTTTCCAAAAGGTTCACCCTCTGAATAAAATCTCTGTCTAAATCTCAGGCTCGTCTATCTATAGCCATAGATTAGGCAATTTTAAGTACAATTTTCTCGTAAAAATCAATATTTTCAATTCTTCAGGATATTTCTCTTTACTCCAAAGAACTTTTCTAGATGTTCAGTACAAAGACGATGATCGATTTCAGTCAACGGATTTGATACATTACTAGGAAAATCGATTTCCAATTGCTGCAACAACAGAGATATAATTACTTTTAACGAACAGTGTGAGATTGATCTGTGAATTTTGTAGTGCGGTTGAAGATGTCGATGATGAGGAGAGAAGTAGAGGAAGAGAGGAATAATATTAGTAGGAGAGATTCAGGCGCAGAGTATACGATGGAGGATTTAACGAAATCGTCGAGAAGTAGTAGACGATTCGCGTTAATGGAGAAGGAGCTAGGACTGGACTCCAGTACTCACTCCAGGTTTAGCAGAGAAAAAGTCATCAATGGCATCAAAGGCCTCTCCCAAGGTTCCGTTATTTATCCCAATGACAGGTACTCTCTCTCTCTCTCTCTCTCTCTTGTTTGTAAAGAGGCTGTTAATTTGAAGAGAAACGTAAAAATTACTGTCTCAGTAGCTTTGCAGAAAAACAATGGCGACTTGTTATTTTTGAGTGTCAGAGAAGAATCATTTCCGTGTGAGAAAACCGTTATTACCGGCGAGGATTTTGCGTATTAGGTGTGTGAGGCGACCTATGGACATTCGAGGAGATTCATTGGGTTTAGGGAGAACATTCACCATTAGTTTGACTCTATAAGACTACTGTTGCTACTCATATTAATTACTTACATCATTAAAGTTCCAGTTACATAAATACTTATATATTAGTAGTGCTTCGCATTCTTCTATAAGTAAAACTTAATACAAGGATATTAACATTCTTCTACGTGTAACGCACTTTTCTTATTAATTTATTCCAAAAAAATTATTATATTTTGCGGATTGAAGAAGAGACGGATCAAAATATAGTGCGAAAAAATCCAAATTGATATAAATAAAAGATGCCTCCGCAACTCATTTTTTCTTAATTTGAAACTAATGTTTTTTATTTACTCAATTTAACGAGAAAATCTTATAATCACATAAATTAAAGGACCTGCAAAAGTTTTTAAACTCTGTGTGACTTTCAAAGTCTTTTTTTTCTCAAATTTTATACCGAATCAAACTATGTCATGTATAATTAAAATGGAGGGAGTGCTGGGTTTTGCGTAAAATTTACTCCCTCCGTCCCGTTTGATAGTTCGGCTTTAACTCAATACTTCCCGTAAGAAATCATTTACTCCCTTTGTGATTTGATTCGGAGTACTACGGTCAATTTTTTTTATTTAACCATAAAAGATATAAATTTTTTAATTTTTAAAAAAAATAAAATTTACATATTTGAATATTACATACATACATATTTGAAAATTACATACAAAGAGTCATAACAACTTATATTTTAAAATACTTATAAAACATTTAAGAAACTCATGGTCAAAGATGAACCTTGTAGACTCCCCAAATAGTAATGTAGACACATGAAATGAAATAGAAGAAGTACAATATATACTCGTGTTGCGTGTTCAATGAAATTAAATTTCTACAAAAATATTTAATGCACATAAATAAATTGCCAGAAAAATGTGTTTGAATAAATAAAAATAATAATTCCTCATTTTAATCTCATAAGTTTGTTGTTGCATTACTTGTCATAATTATCAGATTATTTTTGCTGCAGTAATATCATTATCAAGAAGGATATATTGATTTAATAGTGATAATTAAGGATTAGTCTAATAATGTTATGAGAATTAAAAAGTCTGTTAAGAATTTTACGATTATGCAATTTCTTTAATTTTTATTGAAATAAAAAAAATAAAAATAAAAATAAAAAATAAATAAATAAATAAATAAATAAATATATATATATATATATATATA
>ML305708.1:0-44549 GCA_005239505.1 Nicotiana paniculata | reverse complement strand
TTAGCCAGGCGTTAGAGTCCAAACGCCAACCTTAGCCTGGCGTTAGCCAGGCGTTAGAGTCCAGACGCCTGCCTTAGCCTGATGTTAGCAAGGCGCCAGGGCCCAAACGCCAGGCCCCTGTTTCGGTCAAATCCGAGTTTTGACGAGTTTAAGTGTTTCCCGGTTGGAATAGAAGTCTCCTACACGTCTAGGGTTTGTCCTAAACATATAAATAGATCCCTAAAACACAACTTAAAGGAGATTCAGAAGTCATACGAAGGATTCGAAGAGAGAAAACCTGTGGATTACTACTCAGCAAAGCAAAAACATTGATTTTTATCTCCTTAGTTCATTACTCTGTAATTCAATTATGCAAGTTATTTTGGATTTGATTCTTATGAACATGTTTAGCTAATTTCTTAATCTAGGGTTTTGGTAGAACCCGTTGGGGATGAATTTGTTGTGATATTAATATAGTTTGGTTGATTAATCTCTATTTGTTCAACTACGTTTTTATTGTTGCTAAATGAATGGCCATAAATTAGCTGTGCCTAACTAGTGTGTATCTACTTGAGAGAGAGTGCATATTTAGGTAATTGTTTGAACAACGCCACTCCCATAGTATAGACGAAAATCATAACCGAGGGTTTAGAGGTTGGATTAGATATAACGATACCTCGGGTGCAATCTAAAGTGAACTGTAATGCACGCTAGCTAGCATAACTTGAGAGAGTGCGTCTAGTAAATTATCATAATTACTTGAGAGAGATTTATGACAGATAGAGTGTTCATGATTGATAGAGACGACTAATTAAACTACAAGAAATATCCGAGAAATAATTCACCAACGGGGGAAACCAAACCTTAGACCTTTATTATCATTGTTTACATCATATTGTTAGTTAATTGCTAGTTTATTATTTTGTCAGTAGAATTAGTAAAATATTACCAATTGATATTCAAAAGTCTTGAGAGAATTGATTCAGTAAAAGTTCCGTATTCTGACTGCTTAATTGATACGTAAATTCCCTGTGGGATCGACTCTGGGCATAATACCCCGGATTATATTTGCAACACCCGTTTAGTCTTTTATTAGACATAGTTGAGCGTGATCACTCGGCCAAATTCCAATATATTCGTGTGCTATAGCCCACGCTTTCTGAGTGGGCATGGGCTCCCAGATCCAGACCGCTTGAAATTTATGTGGATAAAATAAAATGACCTAAGTATTATTGGTCACCGGACCTCCATGACTGCTCGTCAAATTGTTTGCATTTTAGAGCCATAAAATAAAAACTCAGCCTGATTCCCATATTTTTGTTTGCTATAGCCCACGCTTTTCAGCGTCGAAACGGGCCCTCGGATCTAAACTGCCTAAAATTTATCCGCCCAATAAAAAATAACCTAAGGAATATTGGGGTCACCGAACCGCCATGACCGTTCGTAAATGTTTTGGCATTTTAGAGCCATAAAGAGAAAACTCGGCCCGATTCCCATATTTTAGTTGTGATATAGCCCACGCCATCTGAGTGAGCACGGGCTACCAGATCCGGATCGCCTAAAATTTTTCCGGAAAATAGAAAATGACCTAAGGAACATTTTTCACCGACCCTCCATGACCGTTCATCAATATTTTGGCACTATAGAACAATAAAATGAAAACTCTGCTCGATTCCAATAATTTCGTGTGCCATAGCCCACGCTTTTTGAGGGGGCACGGGCTCCTGGATCGGTACCTAAGGAAAATCTTTCACCGAACCTCGATGACCATTCATAAATATTTTGGCATTTTGGAGCCATAAAGCAAAAACTCGGCCTGATTCCCATATTTTTGTGTGCTATAGCCCATGGCATCTGAGTGAGAACGGGCTACCAGATCCGGACTGCCTAAAATTAACTCGGACAATAGAAAATGACCTAAGGAACATTGTTCACCGACCCGCCATGAACATTCTTCAATATTTTGGCATTTTAGAGCCATAAAGCGAAAACTCGGACCGATTCCCATATTTTAGTTGTGGTATAGCCCACGCCTTCTGAGTGGGCACGGGCTCCCGGATACGGACCGCCTAAATTTATCCGGACAATAGAAAATGATGACCTAAGGAACATTGGTCACCGACCCTCCATGACCGTTCGTCAATATTTGGCACCATAGAGCCATAAAACGAAAACTTGGCCAAATTCCAATATTTTCGTGTGCTATAGCCCACGCTTTCTCAGTGGGCACGGGATCCTAGATCCGGACTGCTTGAAATTTATGTGGATAAAATAAAATGACCTAAGGATAATTGGTCACCGGACCTCCATGACCGCTCGTCAAATTGTTTGCATTTTAGAGCCATAAAATAAAAACTCAGCCTGATTCCCATATTTTTGTTTGCTATAGCCGACGCCTTCAGCGTGGGCACGGGCCCTCGAATCCGGACTGCCTAAAATTTATCTGGCCAATAAAGAATGGCCTAAGGAATATTGGGGTCACCGAACCTCCATGACCGTTCGGAAATGTTTTGGCATTTTAGAGCCATAAAGCGAAAACTCGGTCCGATTCCCATATTTTAGTTGTGCTATAGCCCACGCCTTCTGTGTGGCACAGGCTCTCGGATTCAGACCGCCTGAAATTTATCCGGACAATAGAAAATGACCTAAGTAACATTGGTCACCGACCCTCCATGACCGCTCGTAAATATTTTGGCATTATAAAGTCATAAAGCAAAAACTCAACCAGATTCAAATATTTTCGTGTGCTATAGCCCATGCTTTCTAAATGGGAACAGGCTCCCAGGTCCGGGCCGCTTGAAATTTATCTGGACAATAGAACTTGACCTAAGGATCATTGGTCACTGAACCTCCATGGCCGTTCGTCAAATTGTTTGCATTTTAGAGCCACAAAATGAAAACTCGACCTGATTCCAGTATTTTCGTGTGATATAGCCCACGCCTTCAGCATGGGCACGGGCCCTCGGATCCGGACCGCCTAAAAATTATCTGGCCAATAAAAAATTACCTAAGAAATAATAGGCTCACCGAACCTCCATGACCGTTCGTAAATGTTTTGGCATTTTAGAGCCATAAAATGAAAACGCGGAAAAATTCACATATTATCGTGTACTGTAGCCCACGCCTTCTAAGTGAGCACGGGCTCCCGGATTCAGACCGCCTACAATTTATCCGGAAAATAGAAAGTGACCTAAGGAAAATTGGTCACCGAACCTCCGTGACTGTTCGTAAATGTTTTGGAATTTTAGAGCCATAAAAGGAAAACTCGGCCCGATTCCGATATTTTCGTGTGCTATAGCCCACGCTTTCTGAGTGGGAACGGGCTCCCAGATACAGACCGCCTAAAACTTATCTGGACAATAGAAAATGACCTAATGAACATTGGTCACCGACCCTCCATGACCGTTCTTCAATATTTTTGCATTTTAGAGCCATAACATAAAAACTCGGCCAAATTCCCATATTTTTGTGTGCTATAGCCCACGCTTTCTGAGTGGGAATGGGCTCCCAGATCCGGACCACCTAAAATTTATCCGGACAACAGAAAATGACATAAGGAACATTGGTCACCGAACCTCGATGACCGTTCGTTACTATTTTGGCATTTTATTGTTCTATAGTGCCAAAATATTGACGAACGGTCATGGAGGGTCGGTGACTAATGTTCCTTAGGTCATTTTCTATCGTCCGGATAAATTTTAGGTAGTTCGGATCTAGTAGCCCGTGCTCACTCAGATGGCGTGCGCTATAGCACACAAAAATATGGGAATCGGGCCTAGTTTTTGCTTTATGGCTCTAAAATGCTAAAATATTTACGAACGGTCATCAAGGTTCGGTGCCCAATGTTCCTTAGGTCATTTTTTATTGTCAAGATAAATTTCAGGCAGTCCCGATCCAGGATCCCATGCCCACTCAGAAAGCGTGGGCTATAGCACACGAAATTATTAGAATCGAGCCGAGTTTTCATTCTATTGTTCCATAGTGCCAAAATATTGACGAATGGTCATGGAGGGTCGGTGACTAATGTTTCTTAGGTCATTTTCTATTGTCCGGATAAATTTTAGGGGGTCTGGATCTGGTAGCCCGTGCTCACTCATATGACGTGGGCTATAACACACGAAAATATGGGAATCGGGCCGAGTTTTTGCTTTATGTATCTAAAATGCCAAAATATTTACGAATGGTCATTGAGGTTCGGTGACCGATTTTCCTTAGGTCGTTTTCTATTGTCCGGATAAATTTCAGGCAGTCCCGATCCAGGAGCCCGTGCCCACTCAGAAAGTGGTGGCTATAGCACACGAAATTATTAGAATGGAGTAGAGTTTTCATTTTATTATTCTATAGTACCAAAATATTGATGAACAGTCATGGAGGGTCGGTGAAAAATGTTCCTTAGGTCATTTTCTATTTTTCGGATAAATTTTCGGCGGTCCAGATCTGGTAGCCCGTGCTCACTCATATGGCGTGGGCTATAGCACACAAAAATATGGGAATCGGGCCGAGTTTTTGCTTTATGGCTCTAAAATGCCAAAATATTTACAAACAATCGTCAAGGTTCGGTGACCAATGTTCCTTAGGTCATTTTCTATTGTCCGGATAAATTTCATGCAGCCCCGATCCAGGAGCCCGTGCCCACTTAGAAAGTGTGGTCTATAGCACACGAAATTATTAGAATCGAGCCGAGTTTTCATTTTATTGTTCCATAGTGCCAAAATATTGACGAACGGTCATGGAGGGTCGGTGACTAATGTTTCTTAGGCCATTTTCTGTTGTCCGGATAAATTTTAGGAAGTCCGGATCTGGTAGCCCGTGCGCACTCATATGGCGTGGGCTATACCACACCGAAATATGGGAATCGGGCCGAGTTTTTGCTTTATGTCTCTAAAATGCCAAAATATTTACGAACGGTCATCGAGGTTCGGTGACTGATTTTCCTTAGGTCGTTTTCTATTGTCCGACTAAATTTCAGGTAGTCCCGATCCAGGAGCCCGTGCCCACTCAGAAAGTGTGGGCTATAGCACACGAAATTATTGGAATCGAGCCGAGTTTTCATTTTATTGTTCTATAGTGCCAAAATATTTACGAACGGTCATGGAGGGTCGGTGACAAATGTTCCTTAGGTCATTTTCTATTTTCCGGATAAATTTTAGGCGGTCCGGATCTGGTAGCCTGTGCTCACTCAGATGGCGTGGCCTATAGCACACTAAAATATAAGAATCGGGCGGATTTTTTTTTTATTGCTCTAAAATGCCAAAACATTTACAAACGGTCATGGAGGTTCGGTGACCAATGTTCCTTAGGTCATTTTCTATTGTCTGGATAAATTTTAGGCATTCCGGATCTGGGACCCCGTTCCCACTCAGAAAGCGTGGGTTATAGCACACGAAAATATGGGAATTTGGCTGAGTTTTTATGTTATGGCTCTAAAATGCCAAAATATTGAAGAAAAGTCATGCCGAGTCGGTGACCAATGTTCCTTAGGTCATTTTCTACTGTCCGGATAAATTTTTGGCGGTCCATATCTGGGAGCCTGTTCCCACTTAGAAAGCGTAGGCTATAGCTCACGAAAATATGGAAATATAGCCGAGTTTTTATGTTATGGCTCTAAAATGCCAATATATTGAAGAACGATCATGGCGGGTCGGTGACGAATGTTACTTAGGTCATTTTATATTGTCTGGATAAATTTAAGGCGGTTTGAATCCGGGAGCACGTGCTCACTCAGAAGGCATGGGCTATAGCACACGAAAATATGGGAATCGGGCCGAGTTTTCATTATATGGCTCTAAAATGCCAAAATATTGACGAACGGTCATGGCAGGTTAGTGACCAATGTTCCTTAGGTCATTTTACATTGTCCGGATAAATTTTAGGCGGTCCGAATCCGGGAGCACGTGCTCACTGAAAAGGCATGGGCTATAGCACACGAAAATATGGGAATCGGGCCGAGTTTTAGTTTTATGGATCTATAGTACCAAAATATTGACGAACGGACATGGCGGGTCGATGACCGATTTTCCTTAGGTCATTTTCTATTGTCCGGATAAATTTCAGGCAGTTCCGATCCAGGAGCCCGTGCCCACTCAGAAAGCGTGAGCTATAGCACACGAAATTATTGGAATCGAGCCGAGTTTTCATTTTATTGTTCTATAGTGCCAAAATATTAACGAACGGTCATGGAGGATCGATGAATAATTTTCCTTAGGTAATTTTCTATTGTCCGGATAAATTTTAGGCGGTCCGTATCTGGGAGCCCGTTCCCACTCAGAAGGCATGGGCTATATCACACGAAAATATAGGAATCGGGCCGAGTTTTCATTTTATGGCTCTAAATTGCCAAAACATTTACGAACGGTCATGGAGGTTCGGTGAGCCTATTATTACTTAGGTCATTTTTTATTGGCCGGATAACTTTTAAGCGGTCCGGATCCGAGGGCCCGTGTCCATGCTGAAGGCGTGGGCTATAGTACGCGAAATACTGGAATCGGGTCGAGTTTTCATTCTATGGCTCTAAAATGCAAACAATTTGACGAACGGTCATGGAGGTTCATTGACCAATGATCCTTAGGTCATGTTCTATTGTCCAGATAAATTTCAAGCGGCCTGAACTTGGGAGCCTGTGCCCACTCGGAAAGCATGGGCTATAGCACACAAAAATATTTGAATCGGGCCGAGTTTTTGCTTTATGGCTTTATAATGCCAAAATATTTACGAGAGGTCATGGAGGGTCGGTGACCAATGTTAATTAGGTAATTTTCTATTGTCCAGATAATTTTCGGGCGGTACGAATCCGGGAGCCTGTGCCCACTCAGAAAGCGTGGGCTATAGTACAACTAAAATATGAGAATCGGGTCGAGTTTTCGCTTTATGGCTCTAAAATGACAAAACATTTACGAACGGTCATGGCGGTTCAGTGACCCCAATATTCCTTAGGTCATCTTTTATTGGCCGGATAGATATTAGGCAGTCCGGATCTGAGGGCCCATGCCCATGCCCACGCTGAAGGCTTGGGCTATAGCAAACAATTTGACGAGCGATCATGGAGGTCCAGAGACCAATGATCCTTAGGTCATTTTATTTTATGCACATAAATTTCAAGAGGTCCGGATTCGGGAGCCCGTGCCCACTCAGAAAGCGTGGGCTATAGCACACGAAAATAGTGGAATTTGGTCGAGTTTTCATTTTATGGCTCTATGGTGCCAAAGAATTGACGAACAGTCATGGAGGGTCGGTGACCAATGTTCCTTAGGTAATTTTCTATTGTACGGATAAATTTTAGGCGATCCGGATCTGGGAGCCCGTGCCCACTCAGAAGGCGTGGGCTATAGCACAACTAAAATATGGTAATCGGTCCGATTTTTCGCTTTATGGCTCTAAAATGCCAAAATATTGAAGAACGTTCATGGCGGGTCGTTGAACAATGTTCCTTAGGTCATTTTCTATTGTCCGAATTAATTTTAGGCAGTCCGGATCTGGGATCCTGTTCCCACTTAAAAAGCCTGCGCTATAGCACACGAAAATATGGAAATGTGGCCGAGTTTTTATTTTATATCTCTAAATTGCAAAAATATTGAAGAACGGTCATGGCGGGTCGGTGACCAATCTTTCTTTAGGTCATTTTCTATTGTCCGGATAAATATTAGGAGGTCCAAATCCGTGAGCCCGTGCTCACTCAGAAGGCGTGGACTATAGCACATGAAAATATGGGAATTTGGCCGAGTTTTCATTTTATGGCTCTAAAATGCCAAAATATTGACGGACGGTCATGGCGAGTCAATGACCAATGTTCCTTAGGTCATTTTCTATTGTCCGGATAAATTTTAGGCGGTCTGAATTCGGGAGCCCGTGCTCACTTAGAAGGCGTGGGCTATAGCATACGAAAATATCGGAATCGGGCCGAGTTTTAGTTTTATGGATCTATAGTACCAAAATATTGACGAACGGCCATGGCGGGTAGGTGACCGATTTTCCTTAGGTCATTATATTGTCTCAATAAATTTTAGGCAGTCCCGATCCAGGAGCCCGTGCCCACTCAGAAAGCGTGGGCTATAGCACACGAAATTATTGGAATCGAGCCGAGTTTTTATTTTATTGTTCTATAGTGCCAAAATATTGTCGAACGCTCATGGAGGGTCGGTGAATAATGTTCCTTAGGTCATTTCCTATTGTCCGGATAAATTTTAGGCGGTTCGTATCTGGGAGCCTGTTCCCACTCAGAAGGCATGGGCTATAGCACACGAAAATATAGGAATCGGGCCGAGTTTTCATTTTATGGCTCTAAATTGCCAAAACATTTACGAACGGTCATGGAGGTTCGGTGAGCCTATTATTACTTAGGTCATTTTTTATTGGCCGGATAAATTTTAAGAGGTCCGGATCCGAGAACCCGTGCCCATGCTGAAAGTGTGGGCTATTGTACATGAAAATACTGGAATCGAGTCGAGTTTTCATTTTATGGCTCTAAAATGCAAACAATTTGACGAATGGTCATGGAGGTTCAGTGACTAATGATCCTTAGGTCATGTTCTATCGTCCAGATAAATTTCAAGCGGCCCGGACTTGGGAGCCCATGCCCACTCGGAAAAAATGGGCTATAGCACACAAATATATTAGAATCGGGCCGAGTTTTTGCTTTACGGCTTTATAATGCCAAAATATTTACGAGAGGTCATGGAGGGTCGGTGACCAATGTTAATTAGGTCATTTTCTATTGTCCGGAAAAATTTCGGGCGGTACGGATCTGGGAGCCTGTGCCCACTCAGAAGGCGTGGGCTATAGTACAACCAAAATATGAGAATCGGGCCGAGTTTTCGCTTTATGGCTCTAAAATACCAAAACATTTACGAACGGTCATGGCGGTTCGGTGACCCCAATATTCCTTAGGTCATCTTTTATTAGCCGGATAGATTTTAGGCAGTCCGGATCCGAGGGCCCATGCCCACGCTGAAGGCTTGGGCTATAGCAAACAATTTGACGAGCGATCATGGAGGTCCGGTGACCAATGATCCTTAGGTCATTTTATTTTATCCACATAAATTTCAAGCGGTATGAATTCGGGAGCTCGTGCCCACTCAGAAAGCGTGGGCTATAGCATACGAAAATATTGGAATTTGGCCGAGTTTTCGTTTTATGGCTCTATGGTGCCAAAATATTGACGAACGGTCATGGAGGGTCGTTGACCAATGTTCCTTAGGTCATTTTCTATTGTCCGGATAAATTTCAGGCGGTCCGATCTGGGAGCCCGTGCCCTCTCAGAAGGCGTGGGCTATAGTACAACTAAAATATGGGAATCGGTCCGAGTTTTGCTAAAATATTGAAGAACGTTCATGGCGGGTCGGTGAACAATGTTCCTTAGGTCATTTTCTATTGTCCGAATTAATTTTTGGCAGTCCGGATCTGGGATCCTGTTCCCACTCAGAAAGTGTGCGCTATAGCACACGAAAATATGGGAATGTGGCCAAGTTTTTATTTTATATCTCTAAATTGCAAAAATATTGAAGAACGGTCATGGCGGGTCGGTGACCAATGTTTCTTTAGGTAATTTTCTATTGTCCAGATAAATATTAGGCGGTCCAAATCCGTGAGCCTGTGCTCACTCAGAAGGCGTGGACTATATCACACGAAAATATGGGAATTTGGCGGAGTTTTCATTTTATGGCTCTAAAATGCCAAAATATTGACAGACGGTCATGGCGAGTCAGTGACCAATGTTCCTTAGCTCATTTTCTATTGTTAGGATAAATTTTAGGCGTTCTGAATCCGAGAGCCCGTGCTCACTTAGAAGGCGTGGGCTATAGCATACGAAAAATATCAGAGTCGGGCCGAGTTTTAGTTTTATGGATCTATCGTACCAAAATATTGACGAACGGCCATGGCGGGTCAGTGACCGATTTTCCTTAGGTCATTTTCTATTGTCTCAATAAATTTTAGGCAGTCCCGATCCAGAAGCCCGTGCCCAGAAAGCGTGGGCTATAGCACACGAAATTATTGGAATCGAGCCGAGTTTTCATTTTGTTGTTCTATAGTACCAAAATATTGTCGAACGGTCATGGAGGGTCGGTGACTAATGTTCCTTAGGTCATTTTCTATTGTCCGGATAAATTTTAGGCGGTCTGGATCTGGTAGCCCGTGTTCACTCAGAGGGCGTGGGCTATAGCACACAAAAATATGGGATTCGGGCCGAGTTTTTGCTTTATGTCTCTAAAATGCCAAACTATTTACGAACGGACATCGAGGTTCGGTGCCCAATGTTTCGTAGATCATTTTCTATTATCCGGATAAATTTCAGGCAGTCCCGATCCAGGAGCCCGTGCCCACTCAGAAAGCGTGGGCTATAGCACACAAAATTATTAGAATCGAGCAGAGTTTTCATTTTATTATTCCATAGGTAATTATGTAACGGTCATGGTCGTGCCCACGATGAAGGCGTAGGCTATAGCAAACAAAAATATGGGAATCAGGCTGAGTTTTTATTTTATGGCTCTAAAATGCAAACAATTTGACGAGCGGTCATGGAGGTCCGGTGACCAATGATCCTTAGGACATTTTATTTTATCCACATAAATTTCAAGCGGTCCGGATCCGGGAGACCGTTCCCACCCAGAAAGCGTGGGCTATAGCACACGAAAATATTGGAATTTGGCCGAGTTTTCGTTTTATGGCTCTATGGTGCCAAAATATTCACGAACGGTCACGGAGGTTCGTTGAGAAATGTTCCTTAGGTCATTTTCTATTGTCTGGATAAATTTCAGGAGGTCCAGAGCCGGGAGCCCGTGCCAACTCAGAAGGCGTGGGCTATAGCACACGAAAATATGGGAATTTGGCTGAGTTTTTATGTTATGGCTCTAAAATGCCAAAATATTGAAGAACGGTCATGGAGGGTCGGTGATCAATGTTCCTTAGGTAATTTTCTATTGTCCGGATAAATTTTAGGCGGTCTGAATCCGGGAGCCCGTTCCCACTCAGAAGGCGTGGACTATAGCACACGAAAATATGGGAATTTGGCTGAGGTTTTATTTTATGGCTCTAAAATGCTAAAATTATTGAAGAACGGTCATGACGGTTGGTGACCAATGTTCCTTAGGACATTTTCTATTGTCTGGATAAATTGTAGGCTGTCTGAATCTGGGATCCCGTGCTCACTTAGAAGGCGTGGGCTACATCACACGATAATATGGGAATTTGGCCGCGTTTTCATTTTATGGCTCTAAAATGCCAAAATATTGACGAACGGTCATGGGGGGTTAGTGACCAATGTTCCTTAGGTCATTTTCTATAATCCGGATAAATTTTAGGCGGTCCGAATCCGGGAGCGCATGCTCACTCAGAAGGCATGGGCTACAGCATACGAAATATGGGAATCGGGCCGAGTTTTAGTTTTATGGATCTATAGTACCAAAATATTGACGAACGGCCAAGGCGGGTCGGTGACTAATGTTCCTTAGGTCATTTTCTATTTTCTGGATAAATTTTAGGAAGTCCGGATCCGGTAGCCCGTGCTCACTCAGATGGCGTGGGCTATAGCACACAAAAATATGGGAATCGGGTCGAGTTTTTGCTTTATGGCTCTAAAATGCCAAAATATTGACGAACGGTCATGGGGGGTTAGTGACCAATGTTCCTTAGGTCATTTTCTATTTTCTGGATAAATTTTAGGAAGTCCGGATCCGGTAGCCCGTGCTCACTCAGATGGCGTGGGCTATAGCACACAAAAATATGGGAATCGGGTCGAGTTTTTGCTTTATGGCTCTAAAATGCAAAAATATTTACGAACGGTCATCGAGGTTCGGTGACGAATATTCCTTAGGTTATTTTCTATTGTTCGGATAAATTTTTGGCGGTCCGGATCCGAGAGCCCGTGCCCACTCAGAAGGCGTGGGCTATAGCACACAAAAATATGGGAATGTGGCCGAGTTTTTGCTTTATGGCTCTAAAATGCCAAAATATTTACGAATGGTCATCGAGGTTTGGTGACCAATGTTCCTTAGGTCATTTTCTATTATCCTGATAAATTTTAGGCGGTCTGGATCCGGGAGCCCATGCCCACTCAGAAGGCGTGGGCTAAAGCACAAATAAAATATGGGAATCAGTCTGAGCTTTCTCTTTATGGCTCTAAAATGCCAAAATATTGAAGAACGTTCATGGCGGGTCGGTGAACAATGTTCCTTAGCTCATTTTCTATTTTCCGGATTAATTTTAGGCAGTCCGGATATGGGATACTGTTCCCACTCAGAAAGTGTGCGCTATAGCACACGAAAATATAGAAATTTGGCCGAGTTTTTATTTAATGGCTCTAAAATGCAAAAATATTGAAGAATGGTCATGGTGGGTCGGTGACCAATGTTCCTTAGGTCATTTTCTATTGTCCGGATAAATATTAGGCGGTCCGAATCCGTGAGCTTGTGCTCACTCAGAAGGCGTGGACTATATCACACGAAAATATGGGAATTTGGCGGAGTTTTCATTTTATGGCTCTAAAATGCCAAAATATTGACAGACGGTCATGGCGAGTCAGTGACCAATGTTCCTTAGCTCATTTTCTATTGTTAGGATAAATTTTAGGCGTTCTGAATCCGAGAGCCCGTGCTCACTTAGAAGGCGTGGGCTATAGCATACGAAAATATCAGAATCGGGCCGAGTTTTAGTTTTATGGATCTATCGTACCAAAATATTGACAAACGGCCATGGCGGGTCAGTGACCGATTTTCCTTAGGTCATTTTCTATTGTCTCAATAAATTTTAGGCAGTCCCGATCCAGGAGCCCGTGCCCAGAAAGCGTGGGCTATAGCACACGAAATTATTGGAAGCGAGCCGAGTTTTCATTTTGTTGTTCTATAGTGCCAAAATATTGTCGAACGGTCATGGAGGGTCGGTGACTAATGTTCCTTAGGTCATTTTCTATTGTCCGGATAAATTTTAGGCGGTCTGGATCTGGTAGCCCGTGCTCACTCAGATGGCGTGGGCTATAGCACACAAAAATATGGGATTCGGGCCGAGTTTTTGCTTTATGTCTCTAAAATGCCAAACTATTTACGAACGGACATCGAGGTTCGGTGCCCAATGTTTCGTAGGTCATTTTCTATTATCCGGATAAATTTCAGGCAGTCCCGATCCAGGAGCCCGTGCCCACTCAGAAAGCGTGGGCTATAGCACACAAAATTATTATAATCGAGCAGAGTTTTCATTTTATTATTCCATAGGTAATTATGTAATGGTCATGGTCGTGCCCACGATGAAGGCGTAGGCTATAGCAAACAAAAATATGGGAATCAGGCTGAGTTTTTATTTTATGGCTCTAAAATGCAAACAATTTGACGAGCGGTCATGGAGGTCCGGTGACCAATGATCCTTAGGACATTTTATTTTATCCACATAAATTTCAAGCGGTCCGGATCCGGGAGACCGTGGCCACCCAGAAAGCGTGGGCTATAGCACACGAAAATATTGGAATTTGGCCGAGTTTTCGTTTTATGGCTCTATGGTGCCAAACTATTCACGAACGGTCAGGGAGGTTCGTTGAGAAATGTTCCTTAGGTCATTTTCTATTGTCTGGATAAATTTCAGGCGGTCATGGCAAGTCAGTGACCAATGTTCCTTAGGTCATTTTCTATTATCCGGATAAATTTTAAGCGGTTTGAATCTGGGAGCCCGTGCTCTCTTAGAAGGCGTGGGCTATAGCATACGAAAATATGGGATTCGGGCCAAGTTTTAGTTTTATGGATCTATTGTACCAAAATATTGACGAACGGCCATGGCGGGTCGGTGACGGATTTTCCTTAGGTCATTCTATTGTCCGGATAAATTTCAGGAAGTCCCGATCCATGAGCCCGTGCCCACTCAGAAAGCGTGCGCTATAGAACACGAAATTATTTGAATCGAGCCGAGTTTTCATTTTATTATTCTATAGTGCCAAAATATTTACGAACGGTCATCGAGGTTCGGTGACCAATGTTCCTTAGGTCATTTTATATTGTCCGGATAAATTTTAGTGGTTCGGATCTGGTAGCTCGTGCTCACTCAGATGGCGTGGGCTATAGCACACAAAAATATGGGAATCGGGCCGAGTTTTTGCTTAATGGCTCTAAAATGCCAAAATATTTACGAACGGTCATCGAGGTTCGGTGACCAATTTTCCTTATATCATTTTCTATTTTCCGGATAACTTTTAGGCGGTCCGTATCTGGGAGCCCGTTCCCACTCAGAAAGCGTGGGCTAATGCACACAAAAATATGGGATTTGGCTTAGTTTTTATGTTATGGCTCTAAAATGCCAAAATATTGAAGAGCGGTCATGCCGGGTCAGTGACCAATGTTCCTTAGGTCATTCTCTATTGTCCGGATAAATTTTAGGTGGTATGATTCCGGGAGCCCATGCTCACTTAGAAGGCGTGGGCTATAGCATACGAAAATATGGGAATCAGGCCAAGTATTAGTTTTATGGATCTATAGTACCAAAATATTGACGAACGACCATGGCCGGTCGGTGACCGATTTTCCTTAGGTCATTTTCTATTGTCCGGATAAATTTGAGGCAGTCCCGATCCAGGAGCTCGTGCCCACTCAGAAAGCGTGGGCTATAGCACACGAAATTATTGGAATCGAGCAGAGTTTTCATTTTATTTTTCTGCAGTGCCAAAATATTGACGAACGGTCATGGATGGTCAGTGACTAATGTTCCTCAGGTAATTTTCAATTTTCCAGATAAAGTTTAGGCGGTTCGGATCTGGTAGCCCGTGCTCACTCAGATGGCGTGGGCTATAGCACACAAAAATATGGGAATCGGGTCGAGTTTTTGCTTTATGGCTCCAAAATGCCAAAATAATTACGAACGGTCATCGAGGTTCGGTGACCAATATTCCTTATGTCATTTTCTATTGTCCGGATAACTTTTAGGCGGTCCGGATCTGGGAGCCCGTTCCCACTCAGAAAGCGTGGGCTATAGCACACGAAAATATGGGAATTTGGCTTAGTTTTTATGTTATGGCTCTAAAATGTCAAAATATTGAAGAACGGTCATGCCGGGTCAGTGACCAATGTTCCTTATGTCATTTTCTATTGTCTAGATAAATTTTAGGCAGTTCGTATCTGGGAGCCCGTTCCCACTCAGAAAGCGTGGGCTATAGCACACGAAAATATCGGAATCGGGTCGAATTTTCCTTTTATGGTTCTAAAATGCCAAAACATTTACGAAGAGTCACGGAGGTTCGGTGACCAATGTTACTTAGGTCACTTTCTATTGTCCGGATAAATTTTAGGCGGTCTGAATCCGGGATCCCGTACTCACTTAGAAGGTGTGGGTTACACCACACGATAATATGGGAATTTGGCCGCGTTTTCATTTTATGGCTCTAAAATGCCAAAACATTTAGGAACGGTCATGGAGGTTCGGTGAGCCTATTATTCCTTAGGTAATTTTTTATTGGCCGGATAACTTTTAGGCGGTCCAGATCCGAGGGCCCGTGCCCATGCTGAAGGCGTGGGCTATAGCACACGAAAATACTAGAATCGTGTCGAGTTTTAATTTTATGGCTCTAAAATGCAAACAATTTGACGAACGGTCATGGAGGTTCAGTGACCAATGATCCTTAGGTCATGTTCTATTGTCCAGATAAATTTCAAGCGGCCCGGACCTGGGAGCCCGTGCCCACTCAGAAAGCATGGGCTATAGCACACGAAAATATTGGAATCGGGCCGAGTTTTTACTTTATGGCTTTATAATGCCATAATATTTAGGAGCGGTCATGAAAGGTCGGCGACCAATGTTACTTAGGTCATCTTCTATTGTCCGGATAAATTTCAGGCGATCCGGATCCGGGAGCCTGTGCCCACTCAGAAGGCGTGGGATATAGCACAACTAAAATATGGGAGTCGGGCCGAGTTTTCGCTTTATGGCTCTAAAATGCCAGGCGTGGGATATAGCACAACTAAAATATGGGAATCGGGCCGAGTTTTCGCTTTATGGCTCTAAAATGCCAAAACATTTACGAACGGTCATGGCGGTTCGGTGACCCCAATATTCCTTAGGTCATTTCTTATTGGCCGGATAAATTTTAGGCAGTCCGGGTCCGAAGGCCCGTGCCCACGCTGAAGGCGTGACCTATAGCAAACAAAAATATGGGAATCAGGCTGAGTTTTTATTTTATGGCTCTAAAATGGAAACAATTTGACGAGCGGTCATGGAGGTCCGGTCACCAATGATCCTTAGGTCATTTTATTTTATCCACATAAGTTTCAAGCGGTCCGGATCCGTGAGCCCATGCCCACTCAGAAAGTGTGGGCTATAGCACACGAAAATATTGAAATTTGGCCGAGTTTTCGTTTTATGGCTCTATGGTGCCAAAATATTGACGAACGGTCATGGAGGGTCGGTGACCAATGTTCCTTAGGTCATTTTCTATTTTCCGGATAAATATCAGGCGGTTTGGATCTGGGAGCCCGTGCCCACTCAGTAGGCGTGGGCTATAGTACAACTAAATTATGGGAATCGGTCCGAGTTTTCGCTTTATGGCTCTAAAATGCCAAAATATTGAAGAACGTTCATGGAGGGTCGGTGAACAATGTTACTTAGGTCATTTTCTATTGTCCGGATTAATTTTAGGCAGTCCGGATCTGGGAGCATGTTCCCACTCAGAAAGCATGCGCTATAGCACACGAAAATATGGGAATTTGGCTAAGTTTTTATTTTATGGCTCTAAAATGCCAAAATATTGACGAACGGTCATGGCGAGTCAATGACCAAAGTTCTTTAGGTCATTTTCTATTGTCCGGATAAATTTTAGGCGGTTCAAATCTGGGAGCCCGTGCTCACTTAGAAGGCGTGTGCTACATCACACGATAATATGGAAATTTGGCCGCGTTTTCATTTTATGGCTCTAAAATGCCAAAATATTGACGAACAGTCATGGCGGGTCGGCGACCGATTTTCCTTAGGTCATTTTCTATTGTCCAGATAAATTTCAGGCAGTCCCGATCCAGGAGCCTATGCCCGCTCAGAAAGTGTAGCTATAGCACAAGAAATTATTGGAATCGAGCGGGGTTTCCATTTTATTGTTCCTAATCCGGGAGCACGTGCTTACTCAGAAGGCATGGGCAATAGCACACGAAAATATGGGAATCGGGCCGAGTTTTAGTTTTATGGCTCTATAGTACCAAAATACCGACGAGCGGTCATGGTGGGTCGGTGACCGATGTTCCTTAGGTATTTTATATTGTACGGATAAATTTTAGGCGGTCCGTATCTGGGATCCCGTTTCCACTCAGAAAGCGTGGGCTATAGCACACGAAAATATGGAAATTTTGCCGAGTTTTCATTTTATGGCTCTAAAATGACAAAATATTGAAGAACGGTCATGGCGGGTTGGTGACCAATGTTCCTTAGGTCATTTTATATTGTTCGGATTAATTTTTGGCGGTCCGTATCTGGGAGCCTATTCCCACTCAGAAGGCGTGGCAATAGCACACGAAAATATTGGAATCAGGCCGAGTTTTCATTTTATGGCTCTAAAATGCCAAAACATTTACGAACGGTCATGGAGGTTCGGTGACCAATGTTCCTTAGGCCACTTTCTATTGTCCGGATAAATTGTAGGCGGTCGGTATCTGGGAGACCGTGCCCACTCAGAAGGCGTAGGATAGCACAACAAAAATATGGGAATCGGGCTGAGTTTTCGCTTTATGGTTCTAAAATGCCAAAACATTTGCGAACGGTCATGGCGGTTCGGTGGCCCCAATATTCCATAGGTCATTTTTTATTGGCTGGATAAATTTTAGTTGGTCCAGATCTGAGGGCCCGTTCCCACGCTGAAGGCGTGGGCTATAGCACACGAAAATATGGGAATCGGACCGAGTTTTCATTTAATGGCTCTAAAATGCAAACAATTTGACGAACGGTCATGGAGGTCCAGTGACCAATGATCCTTAGGCCATTTTATATTTTCCACATAAATTTCAAGAGGTCCGGATCCGGGAGCCCGTGCCAACTCAGAAAACGTGGGATAGCACACAAAAATATTGGAATCGGGCCGAGTTTTCGTTTTATGGATCTATGGTGCCAAAATATTGACGAACGGTCTTGGCGGTTTGGTGAACAATGTTACTTAGGTCATTTTCTATTTTCTGGATTAATTTTAGGCGGTCCGGATCGGGGAGCCCGTTCCCACTCAGAAAGCGTGGGCTATAGCACACGAAAAATATGAGAATTTGGCCGATTTTTCATTTATGGCTCTCAAATGCCAAAATATTGAAGAACGATCAGGGAGGGTCGGTGACCAATGTTCCTTAGGTCAGTTTCTATTGTCCGGATTATTTTTAGGCAGTCCGGATCTGGGAGCCCGTTCCCACTCAGAAAGCACACGAAAATATGGGAATTTGGCCGAGTTTTTATTTTATCGCTCTAAAATGTCAAAATATTGAAGAACGGTCATGGCGGGTCGGTGACCAATGTTTCATAGGTCATTTTCTATTGTCCGGATAAATTTTAGGTGGTCCGAAGCTGGGAGCCCGTGCTCACTCATAAGGCGTGGGCTATAGCACACGAAATAATGGAAATTTGCCCGAGTTTCCATTTTAAGGCTCTAAAATGCCAAAATATTGGCGAACAGTCATGGCGGGTCAGTGACCAATGTTCCTACGGCATTTTATATTGTCAAGATAAATTTTAGGTGGTCCGAATCCGGGAGCACATGCTTACTCAGAAGGCATGGGCTATAGCACATGATAATATGGGAATCGGGCCAATTTTTAGTTTTATGGATCTATAGTACCAAAGTATTGACGAACGGACATGGCGGGTCGGTGACAAATGTTCCTTAGGTCATTTTCTATTGTCCGGATAAATTTTTGACGGTATGTATCTGGGAGCCCGTTCTCACTCAGAAGGCGTGGGCAATAGCAAACGAAAATATTGGAATCTGGCCGAGTTTTCATTTTATGGCTCTAAAATGCCAAAACACTTACGAACGGTCATGGAGGTTCGGTGAACAATGTTCCTTAGGTAACCTTCTATTGTCCGGATAAATTGTAGGCGATCGGGATCCGGGATCCCGTGCCCACTCAGAAGGCGTGGGCTAGCACAACAAAAATATGGGAATCGGGCCGAGTTTTCGCTTTATGGTTCTAAAATGCCTAAACATTTACGAACGTTCATGGAGGTTCGGTGATCCCAATATTCCTTAGGTCATTTTTTATTGGCCAGATAATTTTTAGGTGGTCCGGATCCGAAGGTTCGTGCCTACTCAGAAAACGTTGGTTGTAGCATACGAAAATATGGGAATCTGGTCGAGTTTTCCCTTTATGGCTCTAAAATGCCAAAATATTTACGAACGGTCATGGTGGTTAGGTGACCCCAATACTCCTTAGGTCATTATTTTTTGGCCGAAAAAATTATAGGCGGTCCGGATCCAAGGGCTTGTGCCCACACTGAAGGCGTGGGCTATAGCACATGAAAATATAGGAATCGAGCCGAGTTTTCATTTTATGACTCTAAAATACAAACAATTTGACGAACGGTCATGGCGGTTCGGTGACCAATGTTCCTTAGGTCATTTTCTATTGTCCGGATAAATTTTAGGCAGTCCAGATCCGGGAGCACGTGCCCACTCAGAAACCGTGGGTTACAGCACACGAAAATGTTGGAATCGGGCCGAGTTTTCATTTTTGTTACACCCCGTGTTTTCATACGTGAGAGTATGTCGTAAGTCAATTGATGTAAGCTGAGAAATAAGATTATATTTTGAAGCATATAAATCAAGTTAATCATGTTACCTTGGAGGTTATGAATATTTAAGATCATGAATAACGAGTACCGAGAGGGTTGGAAAGCTTAGAAGCTAAACCAATTGTAGAAAATAAGTTTCGTCGAAAGTAGACGAGTTTGGAATGTTATAACATGTACTTTAGGGTGAGACTATGGTTAATTACATGATAAGGATTTTATGATATGAGTTATGTTTTTCATATGATATTTGTGTGCTACTCTTTGAAATCAAGCAAGTTGTGGAACAAAAGTTGGCAAAGGTCTTCACAAGTTACATTCATAAATTTGTTGAAACTTAGGTCAAATGTATCTGAGATTTTCTCCCAATATACTTGGAATTAGGGTATGATATACCTACCAAATTGAATATATATGAGTCTAGTTTGCAACACATTAAAGCATTCATCGATATGACATAGGAGTAGAGAGATATTTTCAGTTTCGCGAGACTACGCAGACATCATAAGTGACAAGTAGGTGGTCACTAAAGCTTTTTGAGAAATACATTTCGTGTGTTATATGAGGTCTTATTGGGACATATTATATACCAAATTGAATTTATTTTAATTTAGTTTCCATCGCTTTTAACCTTTCGTCCATACGACATCCGGATAAAAAGATATAAGCGTCGGAAGATGGGCCAATGCTAGGATGCCAAGCTAGCACCTCTTTGACTTTTCCAAAGGTGATATATATAAGTCTTAGGTCAGCTTCATTTTTGAGTATAACACGACCATAGAACACCCATAAATATATACTTAATCTATCTTCTAGGGTTTCAATGAAGATTATCATCCCGGGCTTGAAATCGAGAAGCGATAACATCAAAATGATCCCTACGACGTAAGTGTCATTATACCGCCTCTATTTTTTCTTTATAGTTAGTGTTTTGGAATGTAATTAATAGTTAAGAAACTTCTAATATCCGTATTTAATATTTTAAAGGAAGGTTGATAAATGTGTTTCCTAATAGTTAGAACTCACGGAACGGTGATCGGAAGCCGTGAGTTTGAGTTATTTGACTTGTAGTGGACTGTTTATGGACTGTTTCGTGTTGGCCTCTTTTGCTGATGTTTTATGGAGTTTTGAAGGATAAAAAGTGTGGGAAAACAACACATAATTACGGAATTGTGGGCTGGTTGTTCGTCATTATTCTTGTTAAGGTTGTTTTACACTACTTTTGTTATCTTTTCATGTATGAAGTGATTAGGGTGTGTAGGTTGTTTTGTGATATATTGAGGTGGAGATAAGGTTGGGAAATAATGCATACATTTTGATATTGTATTTTTCTTGGTTTTGTTGGTATATGTTATTGCAGGAGGCCCTTGTTACAGGGGAGATGCTGCCCGAATTTACGTAAACGAGCTACTAGCTTAACTTACAGACTTAGCCCTTTCTCAACACTGATTTTGAATCTCCTTATGATCTGATAGATTGATTTGAATTGTTTGAAGAGTTTCTTGGAAGGTATTAATGACTCAACTTGGTTAAGTTATGTTAAGTCACTTCCTTCATTCTTTTGGCATGATCTAAAGTGAAACGAACGTAAATGATACGTTATTTCATAATGAATCTACTCCTAGCAACATGGTTGTCTATGTTGTTCTATCCTTACAAAGTTATTCTAAGAAAGTATGTGTTATCCTTGAGTTGTCATGAAGTTCATATTGATGGTATGATGTCCATAATGTTAATCGAAGGTGCAACTACCTTACGTCACTCTAAAAGGTTTAGAGTGTGACACCATGAGTCCAACATGCATTATATATAGTATTTATTTTACTCTACCGAGCCGCGCTATAGTCGGTTGGGTATGGTACCTATTTTGCAATCACAGATCAGTTGGGTTTTACCGAGCTCCACGTGGCCGGGTATGATTCTACCGAGCCTTATGATGGCCGGGTATGTTTTTACCGAGTCTTCTTCGAGGCAGGGTACGATATGATGATGATGATGACCACAGAGGCTGATGTTTTGAAACGATTATGTGTGTGTGTGTGTGTGTGTGTATATATATATATATATCACGCATTTCATGTCACTATCTTTGAGAGGCACTCAGATGCTACATGTTGTATCTCATATATCTCTCTTTACATTACTATTCTTAGTTATATTTTTCTGCCTTACATACTCAGTACTTTATTCGTACTGGCGTCCCTTTTTCTTGGGGGCTGCGTTTCATACCCGCAGGTCCTGATAGACAGGTTGACCATCCTCCTAGTAGGCTATCAGCTCAGCGGAAGGTGTTGTTGCACTCCACTTGCTCCGGAGTTGCCTATTTGGTCAGTATCATTGTGAGCCATGTCCCCACCTTTATGATTTGTATGTACTCTTAGAGGCTTGTAGACAGATGTCAGGTACATGGATACTTGTATGGCATTTTCGGCCTATGTTTTGAGTTTACAAATGATCATGTCAGCCTTGTAGGCCCTTATGTCACATGTATAAGTTTCTATATGATGTTAGGTCATCCTATGTCTATCATTTGTTTATGTTTTATTTTGGTTATGTCATGATGACCCTTTTGGAACATTTACCCGTGATAGTATGATAAGAAAGATATGTTATGTTGGTACTCGGTTGAGTAAGGTACCGGGTTCCCGTCATGGCCATAGGTTGGGTTGTGACAGAAGTGGTATCAGAGCAGTTATGTCCTAGGGATGTTTACAAGCCGTGTCTAGTAGATTCTTCTTATGGGTGTGTTTTTCACCACACTTACAAGGAGGAGGCTACAAGGAATTTAGGACTATCACTATTTCTTCTTACTCTAGATCGTGTGGTAGAGCTCAGTCGTAAGAACTCAATTTCCTAAATTCTATCTTATTCATAATATGACGATGCCTACATCTAGAAAGACGATTGGTAAGAGGTTGCATGTGGATGTGAATGAGTTCAGTCAGAGGAACTCGATTTTGCATGATGCTTATGATGAGTAAATATAAGGTATTTAGTAGATCATGTGTGTACTAAGACGGGTAAGCCTCTTGATAAGGATCCCTAAGGCAAAAAATATATATCCACCTCTATGGTGAAAGGCAATGAGAGATTTAGAAGATAGATACAAGTTTCAACAAGTAAAAGAAATAAGATGAAGAAGGGTATGAGGCGCCCAGTTAATTAAGATTGTCAGTATTTATGATTCAAGCAGAGAAATACAAGCATTTTGAATTACCTACAATTGTAATAGAGGTATGCACAATTGGCCACACCCGCCTCAGTTATGCTCCATAGGAGCCAACAGATACAGTTAATAGAAGGACGGGATATCAGTATCCAGTTAGGGTTAAAGTAACCCAAAAAAGGTGGATGATTATTATCATTAGCTAACATTTCCAAAGGATAGTGCAAAGGTGGTAATAGATCTCCTTGCGAGACATCCAGATGGTGCACTTTATAATAGAACAGTCAGATATGAATACTAGAATGCTGAGAAATTTCAGAAGATATGCAGTGGAATCCTAGAAGGGATAAATACTTATCATTGTATGACTCCTGCCCCTAGTAAAAAAAAGAGAGAGAATGTTAGGCGTCCCAAAGAACCAGTGAGATGAAGCAGGGGGAGCTAAACGTTAAGGAACGTTTTGTTGGAGTTTTCAGAATAAAGTGATAGACATAAATGATAGCATGGAAAAAAAAGAAGAGAGTTAATAAAGCATTATGAGTAAGATGTGATACGTGGATGAAAATGGTAGAAAAAAAAATGACGGTATTACCGAATCTATAGTCAAGGGAAGGAAAAGACGATAGGTAACAGGCCTTGAGGCAACAAAAGAGAATAGGTCATAAAGTCATATCCTCATTTCGAGAAATAAGTTCGTGACTCCAACGTGATTTCCAAAGGGAAAAGTTAGACCTCGGAGTAATAGAAATCAGTATGGGCTGGTGAACAAGATAAACTAAACATGAATTAGGGACTGAGCGATTTGATAATGGTCGGCATCATGAGAATTTTAGATTATGCTCCAACAATAATAAAATGGACAACGGAAGAAGATTAATGAGAAATTCAGAGAATGGTCATTCAGGAAGACGCTTCCCTAAAGTTAAAGTTAAGCTTAAGGGACTGTATGGGCCAGTTACGCTAAGTGTCACCCTCGCGGGTAAAGAATTTTGTTATCCTTGGTACAGAAGGGTTACCGCAAGGCGAGTGATGCCAGTGAAGATGTGAATAGATGCCAAAGATGATGTGGTAACTATGGACTAAAAAGGAGGAATGCGGTAAAAAGGCGAAAGGAATGAGATTGAATTTGTTCAAATCCTACAGATATAATATAACTCTAGAACATTATGCAAGCATGACTCTGGAGAGAATCAATAAGGGTTTTGCACTCGATGATATTGATAAATAAGTGGAAATGAAAACTTGATACATAAGGATCCCGTACGAGAGGTAAGTTATGACAAAGGACATAACCCAAAAGAGGTTACGCATAATATAAATATGAGAATGGACCAACGAGCAGTCTTTAGTTGATTCAAGAAGAGCCTAGTTATAGATAAACAAGAGGTCATTGATAAATCAACAGATCGTGCAAGATAAATGTAGTGAAACCCAACATAGGGAATTCAATCTCGTAGATATGATACCATCGTGATCCTTGAGCAATATTAAGATAGGAGATTGGGTAGTTAAAGGTACCATATAAGTGTTGCGGAAATAAAAGAAAGTGTCACTTGGGAGATTGTCAAATTTCACTTTAGAATCAACCTTACGAGCACAAGGGCGTGGATGTAAGTAACTAAGGATAATATTAGGTGAGTAAGAACATCAGAAATACCGTGGGGTATACAATGTAATAAGAAGCTTTACAAGAGTCAGAGGGTCTTCCCTAAGCACTGCAGCAAAAGACCAACTGAGGAAATAAGAAAGAAGGCTTCAACATAAGCATAGCGACCTAAAGAAGAAATGGTCTTGTAACATCAGTCTCACAATAATATTGTATGAACTTCATAAGAAAGTGGCACATATCATGGCTAATGAACAGAAAGAAGAAAAAAAAATCAAGAGTTGATAATTGAGATCATATGAGATATAGGGAACTCTAGTATTCGTGGGCACTAGGATAAGCCAAGTATCCATGTAGCAAGTGACAAAACAACCAGGAAAAGTAATTGCTAACATTTAAAGATAACTGAGAAGGCATGAAAGGAAATCTATAGTGCTAGCATGTTAAAAGGAATGTTGCAAGTAGTATAAATAGATATGCGTAGGTCGCAAGATAAAGTATGGTAGAGCAACAAGGTTTTATCTAGACAGGAGTAAGGATAAAAAAAAGGTGAGTGAGAAGGTGACGAGAATAGGTAATTCCTCGGGATTAAACCCATCACAACAAGAGAGTTGATGGTTTCCATCAAGTTATAAAAACCTCAGTATAGCATGTGTGAACTCAAAGGAGTTTAAAACTAGGAGAATTTAGAAAAGATAGAATGCTACCCTGGTAGTAAAGTAAGGGTGTAACTGTGATAAATGATAAAAGGATGATGTTTAGGCCTTTGGTTGAGTAATGATTTTGAGAACAAGGATTTCATGAACTGCACGGGATTAGAATACCCCCATAGGATGAATCACATTGGGATGCTACGAAATATAGTTATTGGAGTATAGTATCGTCCCTGAGTGGATCGGGAAAATCACTTCGGATATTCCCCAATGAGACGTGAGCCCTAGTGACGATATATTACATAAGAGGTTCCAAGTACAGTGGTAGGTTATAGATCAACATTAAGGTGAATCAACAATAGATGGATGAAAGTTACAAAGTATGAAATGAGATTAGGTTGTCATTATTAAGATGAATAGTAATAAGAAAGCTTTAAATGACTTAGATTTATACATATAGGATAACAGGGAGAGAGTAACCTGGAGTTGGGTGGCAGGGAGAGAGTAACCTGGAGTTGGAATGTTATAACATATACTTTAGGGGGAGATTATGGTTCATTACATGATAAGGAGGTTATGTTATGAGTTATGTTTGTAAAATGATAGTTTTGTTCTACGCTTTGAAGTCAAGCAAGTTGTGGAACAAAAGTTGGCAAAGGTCTTCACATGTTAAATTCATAAATTTGTTAAAACTTATGTCAAATATATTTGAGCTTTTCTCCCAATATACTTGGAATTAGGGTATAATCTACCTACCAAATTGAATATATATGATTCTAGTTTCCAACACATTAAATCGTTCATCGATATGACATAGGAGTAGAGAGATATTTGCAGTTTTGCGAGACTACGCAGACATCATAAGTGACAAGTAGGTGGGTCACTAAAGCTTTTTGAGCAATATATTTCGTGTGTTATATGAGGTATTATTGGGACATACTATATACCAAACTGAATCTCTTGCAATGTAGTTTCCAATGCTTTTAACCGTTCGTTCATACGACATCCGGATAAAAAGATATAGCGTCGGAAGATGGGCCAATGCTAGGGTGTCAAGCTAGCACCTCTTTGACTTTTTCAAAGTTGATATATATAAGTCTTAGGTCGGATTTCTCTTTATTTTTCAATAAAACAGGACCATAGAACACCCATAAACATATCCTTAACCTATCTTCTAGGTTTTCAAAGAATATTACCATCCAGGGCATGAAATCGAGAAGCGATAACATCAAAACGATCCATGCGACGTAAGTGTCATTATACCGCCTCTCTTCTTTCTTTGTAGTTAGAGTTTTGGAATGTAATTCATATTTAATAAACGTCTAATATCTGTATTTAAGTGTTTAAATATCAAGGAAGGTTGATAAATGTGTTTTCTAATAGTTAGAACTCATGGGACGGTGATCGGAAGCCGTGAGTTCGAGTTATTTGACTTGTAGTGGGCTGTTTCTGGACTGTTTCGTGTTGGCCTCTTGTGCTGAAGTTTTATGGAGTTTTGGAGGATAAAAATTGTTGGAAAACAACACATAATGATGGAATGGTTTTCTGGTTGTTCGTCGTTATTTTTGTTAAGGTTGTTTGACACTACTTTTGTTGTCGTTTCATGTATGAAGTGATTAGGATGTGTAGGCTGTTTTGTGATATTGTGTGGTGGAGATAAGGTTGGGAAATAATGCAAACATGTTGATATTGTTTTGTTCTTGGTGTTGTTTGTATATTTTATTGGAGGAGGGCCTTGTTACAGGAGAGATACTTCCCGAATTTACATAAACGAGCTACTAGCTTAAGTTACAGACTTAGCCCTTGCTCAACACTGATTTTGAATCTCCTTATGATATGACAGATTGAGTTGACTTATTTAAAGAGTTTCTTGGAAGGTATTAAGGACTTAAATTGGTTAAGGTATGTTAAGGAACTTCCTTCATTCTTTTGGCATGATCTAAAGTGAAACGAACGTAAATGATACGTTATTTCATAATGAATCTACTCCTAGAAACTATGGTTGTCCATGTTGTTCTATCCTTACAAAGTTATTCTAAGAATGTATGTATTATCCTTGAGTCCTAGTGAAGTTCATATTGACGGTATGATGACCATAATGTTAATCGAAGGTGCAACTACCTTACGTCACTCCAAAAGGTTTAGAGCGTGATTTCATGAGTCCAATATGCATTATATATAGTATTTATTTTACTCTACCGAGCAGCGCTATAGTCAGTCGGGTATGGCATGTGCAACCACTGATCAGTTGGGTTTTACCGAGCTCCACGTGGCCGGGTATGAGTCTATCGAGCCTTAAAATGGCCGGGTATGTTTCTACTGAGTCCTCTTCGAGGCCGGGTACGATATGATGATGATGATGCCCACAAAGGCTGATGATTTTAAAAGATTATGTATATATATATATATATCACGCATTTCATGTCAATATCTCTCAGAGGCACTCAGATGCTAAATGTTGTATCTCATATATCTCTCTTTACATTACTATTCTTAGTTATGCTTTTCTGCCTTACATACTCAGTACTTTATTCGTAGTGACGTCCCTTTTGCCTGGGGACGCTGCATTTCATGCCCGCAGGTCCTGATAGACAGGTTGACCATCCTCCTAGTAGGCTATCAGCTCAGCAGAAGGTGTTGCTGCACTCCACTTGCTCCGGAGTTGCCTATTTGGTCAGTATGATTGTGACATATACTTATTGGTATGGCGGGGCCCTGTCCCGACCTTTATGATGTGTGTGTATTGTTACAGGCTTGTACACAGATGTCAGGTACATGGATACTTGTATGGCCTTGTTGGCCTATCTTTTGAGCTTACAAAGATAATGTCAGCCTTATAGGCCCCTGTGTCACATGTATAAGTTTATATATGATGTTAGTTCGTCCAATATCTAGCATTTGTTTATGTTTTATTTTGGTTATGTAATGATGACCATTTTGGCACATTTTCCCGTAATAGTATGCTAAGAAAGATATGTTATGTTCGTACTCGGTTGAGTAAGGTATCAAGTGCCTGCCGCGGCCCATAGGTTGGGTCGTGACAGTTTTATGGCTCTATGGTGCCAAAATATTGATGAACGGTCATGGAGGGTTGGTGAAAAATGTTCCTTAGGTCATTTCTAATGTCCGGATAAATTTTAGGAGGTCCGGATCTGGGATCCCGAGCCCACTCAGAAGGCATGGGCTATAGCACACAAAAATATGGGAATCGGGCCGAGTTTTCGCTTTATGGCTCTAAAATGCTAAAAACATTTACGAACGGTCATGGCGGTTCGGTGACCCCAATATTTCGTAGGTAATTTTTTATTAGCCGAATAAATATTAGGCGGTCTACATCCGGGGGCCCGTGCCCACGTTGAAGACGTGGGCTATAGCACACGAAAATATGAGAATCGGGCTGAGTTTTCATTTTATGGCTCTAAAATGCAAAAATATTGAAGAACGGTCATGGCGGTTCGGTGAACAATGTTCCTTAGGTCATTTTCTATTGTCCGAATAAATTTTAGGCGGTCCGAATTCGGGAGCCCGTGCTCATTCAGAAGGCGTGGGCTATAACACATGAAAATATGAGAATCGGGCCGAGTTTTCGTTTTATGGCTCTAAAATGCCAAAAGATTGACGAACGGTCATGGCGGGTCAGTGACCAATATTTTTTAGGTAATTTTCTGTTGTTTGGATATATTTTAGGCGGTCCAGATCTAGGATCCCGTTCCCACTCAGAAAGTGTGGGATATAGCACACGAACATATGGGAATCTGGCCCAGTTTTCATTTTATCGCTCAAAAATACCAAAATATTGAAGAACAGTCATGGCGGGTCAGTGACCAATGTTCCATAGGTCATTTTCTATTTTACAGATTAATTTTAGGCGGTCTGGATCTGGGAGCCCGTTCCTACTCAGAAAGCGTGGGCTATAGCACACGAAAATATGGGAATCGGGCCAAGTTTTCGTTTTATGGCTCTAAAATGCAAACAATTTGACGAACGGTCATGGCGGTTCGGTGACCAATGTTCCTTAGGTCATTTTCTATTGTCCGGATAAATTGTAGGCGGTCCGAATTTGGGAGCCCATGCCCACTTAGAAAGCATGCCAAAATATTGAGGAACGATCATGGAGGATCAGTGACCGATGTTCCTTAGGTCATTTTCTATTGTCCGGATAAATTTTAGGCGGTCCGGATTCGGGAGCCCGTGCCCACTCTGAAAGCGTGGGCTATAGCACACGCAAATATGGGAATTGGGTCGAGTTTTCGTTTTATGGCTCTAAAATGCCAAAAGGTTGACGAACGGTCATGACGGGTCAGTGATCAATGTTCCTTAGGTCATTTTCTATTGTCTGGATAAATTTCAGGCGGTCCTGATACGGGAGCTCGTGCCCACTCAGAAAGTCTGGGTTATAACACACGAAAATATGAGAATCGGGTCGAGTTTTCATTTTATGGCTCTATAGTGCCAAAATATTGACGAACCGTCATGGCGGGTCGGTGACCAATGTTCCTTATGTCATTTTCTATTGTCCGGATAAATATTAGGCGGTCCGGATCCGGGAGCCCATGCCCAATCAGAAGGCGTGAGCTATAGCACACAAAAATATGGATTCGGGCCGAGTTTTCATTTTATGGCTCTAAAATGCCAAAATATTGAAGAACGGTCATGGAGTTTCAGTGACCAATGTTTCTTAGGTCATTTTCTATTGTCCGAATAAATTTTAGGCGGTTCGGATCCGGGGGCCCTATCCCACTCAAGACGTGGGCTATAGCACACGAAAATATGTGAATCGGCCCGAGTTTTAGTTTTATGGCCAAAAGATTGTCGAACGGTTATGACGGGTCGGTGACCAATGTTCGTTAACCACTTTTAAACCTATTGTGAATATTATCTTCTAACCGCTTTTAACCATTCAGTTAACCACTTTTAGTATTTATGGAGTTATTTCTGGAACAAGTTACGATGTCGTGCCCTTGTCGTTTTGGTACATATTGCAAACCCCGCCACGTAAAATGCACCCAGGATTTACAATGTGTTTATTATTATTATTATTATGTGAAGTTGTGGTCGAGTCACATGAAACACATACTCGAATTGAGGTTTACGTATCGTGACCATGCCACAGGAATCTTACCCATGATTACGATAATTTATTATTGAACGCGCGTAAAGCAAACTACGACGTTTGTGAATCAGTAAATTCTTCCTAACTTTGATACAGCCGCCCACGAATTATGGAATGCTATTGAGGGAATTACGGAAATTTGCAAAGCAAATGTACAGGAATTTTAAAGGCACTAAGCTTACTCGTCCTTGACCATTGGGAATATTAAAAGAGGATTTGATATGTCGTAATAATGTATCATTTAAACTGATGAAGGGAATTACTGTTATTACTAATAAAGCTCAAGTGGAGCACATGACATTTTAAGAGGTCACATAGGCACAATGAGTTGCATAAAACGCTTAATTCTTAGAAAAGCCGGCGTACATAAGCTAGGCCTCCAGATGGGCGTGACTTGAGCCCAAGCCAAGATAGAGTACATGACTGAAATCAGGCTTAAACAAATTACAAGCCCAAGTTCGAAACACCACATAGCTTAACATGCAATATATCAACAAAAGGAATTTCTTCATCATTGAGGAAACCAAAGCAGAGTAATATGGTATTAAACTTGCTGTAACGATTCATTGAATCAAAGATCACATTTCAAACTTAGGATAACAAACATTGTTAATAGCTAAATTCTATGAGAACACAAAAAAACTCATTGATTCAACTAGCTGATATTTACAGAATAATGGTTTGCTCACTTCAAATCCTTTCTAAATTTCACATTTAAAACCAAATCTAAATCAATTTCCTCTTGCTCATACACCAACTGTTGCGACAGTGATCAAACGCGGAACACCTTTACCACATGTATGACTATCCGTTCTAATGCTTACATATTTAAACGTAGAACAATTCCAGAAAAATTCCAAAGCAGGCTCCGCTGCGTCCCTGTATAAATCACCTCATTCTAGCAACTTAACTTCAACATTAGTAATAGACTACAAGACAGTTGTCAACCTTTTGACACTAAATCTAGGCATTTCTGATTAGAATCAACACATACGCATAGATTTCAACAATATGAAAAAGGTTTCAAACATAGCTGATGCATAGACATGCTGAAGAGACATACAAAATCACTCATTTCGGGGCAGAAAAATCAATAGCCATTCATATAAACCAAACTTTATACGGTAAAACCAGGGAAGGACGATTTTAAGGCTTTTACAATGTTCCGAGCCTCGACCACGATTGTATCAGAGCAGAGTATGAAGTTCAACCCCGAGGTACATTCCTCGAGGAAATATTCCGAGGGATCGATATACCTCAAGGCAGGGTAAAGATCTAAGACCATCATGGAAAAGCGGAAAATTCCCAAAAGGCACGTGGTTAAAACTGACCAAGTCCGCAAGAATAGTACAAGTGCGTACCGTGATATTAAATAGTTGTACCAGCTGCATTTCTTTGTAATAATTACACATGTACTATGTTGGGATTCCCCCTCTTATATAAAGGGGACCCTTGTCATTTTGTAAGATATATGATATTCAATACAATAACAAGAACATTCTCTGCTCTCTAACTCAAACATTCTCTACGATTGTTCCATTGATTTATTTCTTTCAATTCATCATGTTCATTGATTGTCCTTCACTTATTGCTCATTGTTGATCATAAAGAGGCCATCTTCGAGGCCCTCAATACTGTTATATCTTCATTTATCTCCCTCTGTCGAGCACTCGAGTTCGACCTCGAGGCCCTGTTTTGACTAGCTCGAGACCGCGTCTTTCAATAGCTCGGTCTACATATCACTATTTTCCTTTGCTATTATCACACTTTCCTTACTTATATTTAGCATCTATTGCCTAAAAACTAGTACTAAAATAGATCACATATTTTTAGAACCACAAAATCAAGTATAATTGTAATTACCATTTTCGCGGTAAACAGTTTGGCGCCAACCGTGGGGCTAAAAATAATAGTGATTGTTTTAGTGCTAGTTTTCTAAAAATACAAGTTATTCTTTACACTTTTTCTTGTCCAAGAATCTTTGATTTCAGATCAGAAAATGTCTAACTCAGTGAATGGAGAGAACGGTGCAACTGCTTCAGGCGTCAGTGTACCACCACAATACCCTGAAGGGGCACCAGTACAAATCCTTGTTGATGAACGATCACGCAACACTCAACATGTCGATGTAATATCTCATACAGACGGAAGTGTGTGCGAAAGAGACCAACATGAAGCACAGAGAGCCCCTGCTCAAAAGGAAATAGAAGTTAGCCTTCATGTCATTTTTGAGATGTTGCAAGCACAACAAGTGGCTATTGCTCAGCTACAAAGCCATCAAAGAACTCCAAGCACATCACCACCAGAAACGGCTCCTTGAGTCGAACAGGTACCAAAAAGGTCGAGCAATAACGGGTCAGCAGCCGATACCACTATTATGAAAATGCTCGAGGACCTCACGAAGAGGATTGAATTAGGTGAAAAGAAGATAGAAGCTAACGACAAAAAGGTGGAGACCTATAACTCGAGGGTCGACCAGATCCCGAGCTCACCCCCGATTTTGAAGGATGTAGATTCAAAAAAGTTCATGCAAAACCCATTCTCTTCAAGTGCGGCTCCGAAGCCCATCCCGAAAAAATTCAGAATGCCCGATCTCCCGAAGTACAACGGGACCTCGTACCCCAATAAGCACATTAATGCTTAAACTTGTGTTGTGAAAGGTAACGACTTAAAAGATGACGAGATTGAATTCGTCTTATTGAAAAAATTCGGAGAAATGCTGTCCAAATGGGCCATGATGTGGTATCATAACCTGAAACTGATTTGCCATGATGGCCGACTATTTTGTGAAGGCGCATGCTGGTGCCATCAAGGTCGCTACGAGGAAATCTAACATCTTCAAAATCAAACAAAGAGAGAATGAGATGTTAAGGGATTTCGTATCCCGCTTCCAATTGGAACGGATGGAATTACCACCGGTCTCCGATGATTGGGCAGTGCAAGCCTTCGGTCAGGGCTTGAATGAATGGAGCTCGATAGCTTCAAAGCAGTTGAAGCAAAACTTAATCGAGTATCCCGTTGTAGTTTGGGAGGATGTACACAATAGGTATCAGTCAAAGATCAGAGTCGAGGATGACCAATTGGAAGCCCCCTCGGGCTCAGTGTATCCCAGCAGGCTCTTAGCAAAGGGATCGAGTCTTCCAGAGAGAGCTGAGGCCAAGCAAACAAAGGTATCAATCGTATATAGAAAATTAGAGAAATATCACGAGGCGCAACATACCTCGAAGTGATCAAAGGATAAATCGAGACCATAATCCTCGGGCAGTCGTGAACAAAGCAGGGTTTGACAAGCACACAGGGCCGGTAGAGGCACCCCGGCTATCTGAGTACAACTTCAACATTGATGTTTCAGACATCGTATCATCCATAGGTAAAATCAAAGACACCAGGTGGCCAAGACATACACTATCAGATCCTTTGCAAAGGAACCCTAACTTGATATGAAAATATCACGACACTCACAGTCATAGAACCGAGGATTGCAGACAGCTTCGAAAAGAGGTAGCCCGGCTGATTAGCAAAGGGAACCTTCGAGCGTTCCTCAGTGACCTAGCTAAAAACAAATTTCGGGAAAGAGAGGAGAACAGGAAAAATGAAACAGAAGAACCACAGCACGTCATCCACATGATTATTGGAGGAGTCAACGTCCCTTAGGGACCCATTTTCAAGCGAACAAAAGTATCCATCACCAGGGAAAAGCAAACTCAGAGCTACATACCTGAAGATGCTCTTTCATTAAGCGAATAGGACATCGAGACCTTGTCTCAACCTCATAATGATGCACTGGTAATTTCTTTTCTCTTAAATAAAATTCAAATTAAACGTGTGCTTGTGGATCCAGGTAGCTCCGTCAATATAATTGGATCGGGGGTAGTGGAGCATCTCGAACTGCTCGACCAAATCATACTCGATTCTCGAGCCCTCAGTGGGTTTAACATGACGAGCGAAACGACGAAGGGGGAAATCATCCTCCCAGTCAATGTGTTCGGTATAGTTCAGGATACCAAGTTTCATGTCATCGAGGGTAACACGAGATACAATGCGTTGCTTGGAAGGCCATGGATACACATCATGAGGGTGGTACCATCGACTCTCCATCAGATGTTGAAGTTCCCAACTAAAGATGGCGTAAAAATGGTGTATGGAGAGCAACATGTGGCAAAGAAAATGTCCGCAGTATACGACATGGCACCAGCGCCCACATACTCCACCTCGGAGGGGTCAGAGGATAAACAGGTCCCTGAGGATGATGAAGGAGACTTCCTCACTCCTCGAACCTTCGTTGCCCCCGAAGAATCGGACGCAAAATCAACGGCTGAAGAACTGGAGCAAGTTGTTTTGATGGAACATCTCCCAGATCGAAAGGTACACCTGGGAACGGGATTAACCCCCGAACTCAGGAAGAAACTCATTCAATTTCTTATTAACAACATTTATTGCTTTGCTTGGTCCCACTTAGACATGACAGGGATCCCACCGGAAATACCACCCATCGGCTAAGCGTCGACCCCGGGTTCAAACCGGTGAAGCAAATAAAGAGGCCTCAGTCCGAGGTAAAACATGCGTTCGTCAAAGACGAGGTAATGAAACTCCTCAAAATAGGGTCCATTAGGGAAGTAAAATATCCCGAATGGTTGGCCAATGTAGTAGTAGTTCCCAAAAAAGGAAAAAAATTAAGAATGTGCGTAGATTATAAAGACTTAAATAAAGCATGCCCTAAAGATTCATTCCCGTTTCCCAACATCTATTGCTTGATTGATGCCACGGCTGGCCACGAGATACTCACCTTTCTCGATGCCTACTCCAGGTATAATCAAATTCAAAGGAACCCCGAGGGTAGGGAAAATACTTCGTTCATCACGAAGTATGGCACATACTGCTACAATGTAATGCCCTTCGGGCTAAAAAATGCAGAGGCCACGTACCAACGCTTAGTTAATAAGATGTTCAAACATCAAATAGGCAAATCCATGGAAGTTTACATTGATGACATACTAGTTAAGTCTCTGCGCAGAGGACCATTTGACTCATTTGCAGGAAACTTTCGACATCCTTAGAAGCTACAACATGAAGCTCAACCCCGAGAAATGCGCCTTTGGCGTAGGTTCGGGCAAATTTTTAGGCTTCATGGTATCAAACAGGGTGATTGAAATCAACCCCGACAAAATCAAGGCCATCGAAGAAATAACGGTGGTAAACAATGTGAAGGTCGTACAGTGGCTGACCGGGCGGATAGCGGCATTAGGCCGATTCATCTCGAGGTCATCAGATCGGAGCCATCACTTTTTCTCCTTACTCAAAATGAAAAACAACTTTGAGTGGACTTCGGGGTGCCAGCACGCCTTGGAGGAGTAAAAGAGGTATCTCTCAAGCCCGCCTTTGCTCCATACCCCAAAGGAGGACGAAATGCTATACTTGTACTTAGCAGTGTCCGGGATAGCGGTAAGTTAGCTCTTGAATTAATAAATGCATCTCAAAAACTGAAGCCTTATTTTCAATGTCACCGTTTGTGTTTTAACGACATATCCTCTTCAAAATATATTGCATAAACCTGAATTATCAGGCGACTGGCCAAATGGGCCATCGAACTCGGGGGATATGATATCGAATATCAGCCCCGAACGGCTATAAAGTCCCAAATTTTGGCGGACTTCGTAACCGACTTCACGCCCGCCCTTGTGTCCGAGGTATAAAAAGAACTTTTACTAAAAACAGGCATATCATCAGGGGTATGGACCTTATTCACCGACGGTGCCTCGAACGTGAAAAGATCTGGGCTCGGTATAATTCTGAATCCACCTACGGGTGGCATGATTAGACAACCTATAAAAATTTCAAAGTTGACTAACAACGAAGCCGAGTATAAGGCTATAATTGCAGGTCTCGAATTGGCCAAAGGTCTTGGAGCGGAATGATCGAAGAAAAATGTGATTCCCTTCTAGTTGTAAATCAGGAAAATGGGAGCTTCGAGGTTCGAGAGGACAGGATGCAACGATACCTAGAAAAACTTCAAGTCACTTTGCATCGCTTCAAAGAATGGACTTTGGTCCACATACCTCGATAGCAAAACAGCGAGGCCGATGCACTCGCAAACCTGGGATCATCGATCGAGGAAGATGACATACTCCCCGAGGCTGTTGTTCAGCTATCCAAATCGGTGATTAATAAGGCCATGCCGAAATCAACTCCACCAGCCTGACATGGGATTGGAGAAATAAGTACATCGATTATTTGGGAAGTGAGAAGCTACCCACGAACCCAAAAGAATCAAGGGCCCTTCGGACCAAAGCAGCTCGATTTTCACTCGACGAGAATGGAAATCTATACAGAAGAATATTCTATGGGCCCCTAGCAGTATGCTTGGGACCGGGAGACACTAATTACGTGCTTCGAGAAATCCACGAGGGCACCTGCGGAAATCACTCCGGTGTCGATTCCTTAATTCGAAAAGTGATCAGAGCAGGTTACTATTGGGACAGCATGGAAAGGAACACCAAAGAATTCATCCGAAAATGTGACAGATGTCAAAGATTTGCACCAATGATCCACCAACCCGGTGAACAGCTACATTCAGTCTTATCACCATGGTCGTTCATGAAATGGGGAATGGACATCGTCGGTCCCCTACAAATGACGCCAGGTAAAGCTAGATTTATTCTATTTATGACTGACTAATTCTCAAAATGGGTGGAAGTACAGGCCTACAAGAAGATAAGAGAAAAAGGAGTCATCAACTTCATTTAGGATCACATCATGTGCCGATTCGATATCCCCTCCAAGATAATGTGTGATAACGGGAAGCAGTTCATCGGAGGCAAAGTAACAAAGTTTCTCGAGGATCACAAAATCAATAGGATCCTATCAACGCCCTATCACCCATGTGCAAATGGTCATGCCGAGTCCACAAACAAGACCATCATTCAAAACTTGAAAATGAAGTTAGAAAATGCAAAAGGAAAATGGAAAGAAATGCTACCCGAGGTGCTATGGGCATATCGGACAACCTCTAAATCGAGCATAAGAGAGACGCCATTCTCTTTGGTATATGGGTCCGAGGCTTTGATACCGGTCGAGGTCGAAGAGCCAAGCGCCAGATTCTGACATGCCACGGAGGACTCAAACAATGAGGCCATGACTACAGCCCTCGAACTATTAGATGAAAAGCGAGAAGCTTCACTGGTCCGGATGGCCGCCCAAAAACAAAGGATCAAAAGATACTATAACATGAGAACAAACCTCCTACATTTCAGAGTCGGGGAGTTAGTCCTAATTAAAGTCACCCTAAATACTCGAAACCCTAATGAAGAGAAGCTAAGCCCGAGCTGGGAAGGATCGTACCGCGTCCTCGGAGTAATCGGCAAAGTATCCTACAAACTCTGCACCATGGAAGGCGAGAAACTTCCAAACAATTGGAACATATCAATGCTCAAACGCTATTATTGCTAAGATATAACCTTCTCCCTTTTCATTTTGTGCTTCACACTATTTTTTTGTAGGTGTCCGATGGAAGACACCACAACACCCTTTAACTTGAAGACCTTGGGTTTTAAAGCATGCGTTGTACTCTTTTCCTTCGGTCGGGTTTTATCCCACTAGGGTTTTACCGACAAGGTTTTTAACGAGGCAACATCCATATGTTACCTAAGGAGAACTCATCAAGTATTCAAGTATTCTCTTCGATCAACCTCAAATACTGAGGGGCATCCCCCGAAAGATCACCTGCTCGAAGAAATTAAAATATGCCAAAGAGGGTCCCAACAAAGAATGATGTATCGGACCAAACGGTCGAATGAATCGTGCCACGTAGAAAAATCGAATCCTCGATGGCGAAAACATGTATACTTGTACCAAGTAATCGAAGTAGAATATTTTATCATAAAAAATTTCCTAACCACTCGGGGACTAACATCAAAAACTCGAAGTCGTAAGACCTCAGGGCCGGCAACTTTGAGCTCATAAGCCCTCAATGAGGCAATATCGTATCTGTAAGACCTCAACGAGACATGCTCAAACTTGTAAGCCCTCAACGAGGCAACATCAGATCTGTAAGACCTCAATGAGGCATGTTCAAATTCATAAGTGCTTAATGAGGCGATATCAAATTTGTAAGACCTTAAAAAAGGCATAACCCCGACTTGAGGACTATCCTCGACAGTCGGCTCATCGAGCTATCAAATTTGAAATTTTAAGACCTCAATCAGGCTACTTCGAGTTCATAAGCCCTCCATGAGGCACCAATGTAAGCCCTCCATGAGGCAATATCAACAATCTAAGCCCTCCACGAGGAAATATCAAAAATGTAATACCTCCATGAGGCAACATCGAGTTTATAAGACCTCAACGAGGCAACATCAAAAAGTTTGCTATTTCACAAGGAACGGCTCCAGAACCAAAAACTTTCGGTGTCCCAGGGAATGTCATCGATAGTCACCCCATCGAGCCATCAAAAACTCGGAGCCATGAGACCTCAGGGCCGGAAACTTCGAGCTCATAAGCCCTCAATAAGGCAATATCAAACCTGTAAGACCTCAAGCAAGGCATGTACAAACCTGTAATACCTTAAGCAAGGCATGTACAAATTTGTAAGACCATAAAAAGGCATAATCTCGATATTAAAGTCAAGGCTATATATTTGAACCTGTAGTACCCCTAAAAAGGCATACCATCGATATATATTACGAGGCTATCTCATCGGGGACTAAAAGGCTACGACTAAGTACAATGACTACGGTCATAAGGCTCCGACCAAACCAACGCGATTCGGAGACGTCTGACCGTCGCCATAAAATCACAACCCTCCAATTACTTCAAAAAATACTTCGAAAAGAACCGGTTAATCAGTCTACCCTCCGCATAAGAAAAAGAGCTTCAATCATATTAGCTCCAACAATGAAAAGGCTTCGAAAATTCAGCCATCGAGAGAAACCTTCCGAGGTGCTCATTTATCGTCACATAATGGTTCATAATCAAGGTTCTTTCGAGCCGTAGAAGAGTGGGCACGAACACAAAAACTTCAAAAAGTCTTTAACGAAGGAAATATATAGCCATATTAAAGGTCATACCGACCCAATGTGTAAGAGCCTAAGCGCCAGTCGTATTAAAGGTCATACCGACCAAATGCATAAGAGCCTAAGCACCAGCCATATTAAAGGTCGTATAGACCCAATACGTAAGAGCCTAAGCGCCAGCCATATTAAAGGTCATACCAACCCAATGTGTAAGAGCCTAAACGCCAGCCATATTAAAGGTCTTACCAACCAAATGCGTAAGAGCCTAAGCGCCGGCCTAAAGAGCCTCAGGGCCGATTTAAAAAACCTAAGGGTCGATGAGCTCGTGTCGAAACCTGACTCGAGGACTGAGCCCTAAACTGTTAACTAAAGCTCCTAAAGGCCAATGCGTAAGAGCCTACGGGCCAGCCTAAAAGTGCCTAAGGGCCAACGCATAAGAGCCTAATAGCCGGCCTAAAAAGCCTCAGGGCCGGTTTATATGCCTAAGGGTTTCTTACCTTAAAGTCCAACATATTGGACTAATCATCAACAAGCATCAAAGTCTATTCCAAGAAACCAGGAAAAAACAAGGAGTAACGAAAAGCCTTTTATATATTATAAAGGTTCACAAAGCATATTTTCAAAGCTCAAAGTCGGAGCCCTTGCACAAGGAAAAATAACAAAATGAAAACCTAATCTACCACCAGGGTGTGCCTTCAACGGCTCCCTCGGAGTTTATTCCTTCAGCGTCTTGGCCCTCGCCCCCAGGTATTCAACGGCCTCTTCCCCCTCGGGGACTTTGCCTTCATCTTCATTATCTTCTGAGCCACTGTCAAATCATCTTCGGAAGCAAGCAGGGACGCCGATTCCTCTTCTAGGGTCATCACCCTCTTGATATCAGCATACAAATCGAGGCCCCTGCATGTATATCCTTGAGAGTCTACCTCTGAGACCTTAATCAGGCATGCTCCAAGGCTCGGACAAGTTCAAGCTCGGCCTTCTCAAATGCTTTCCTGGCCTGGGCATTTGCAGCAGCAGCATCATCTTTGTACGAGGTTATGAGCGCGTCGGCTTCAACCTTAATTGAAGATAGCACGGTGACCGATTCACCATAGAGGTCTTTGTACTTACTACTCTTTGCCCTTGCATCCTGAAGGCGATTATCAATCGAGGATAACTTCCCTTGGAGGGTATCTCTGTCAGAGGTTATCTCGTTCACACACTGCTTACGTCCAAGGATCTCAGCATCCCTGGCTCTGAACCCTTCCCACATCAAGGCATCTTTCTCCTTAAGCTGCAAAGATGCTGAGATCGGGAAAGAACAAAAACAAAACATATGAAGACTATGTTACCTGCTCATCAAGATCGCTCCGTTCCCGAAATACCGTTTCTAAACGAGCTTGGAGGTCAATCCTTTCTTCCTCCCTTTTTGAAAAAAGAGCCCTGAGCTCGTCCGCCTCTGATGAGAACCTCCTACACTCCCCCTCGTAATGGGTTGACTTAGCCTGAAACTTGGCAGTGGTTCGATTAAAAAGCACTTTCGCCAGAAAGCATAAAGGAAGAAGAGTCAGAAATGATCAAAGCTCGAAAAAATCGACAAAAAAATTACCTGTTTGCAGAGCCTCTCGGCTTCCTAAAAAATGAGTGAGACGTTAAGTTCGGGATTCTTCTCGGCCATAGTAAAAAGCCCTTCAATTACGTCCTTCCCTCCGAGAGGCGCACCCGCGTCGGAAGATTCTATATTATGGGCATCCCGTATCTTCCTCGGAGAAAATGTTGGAACCGGTGGAGAATCACCTACATCGATAACCCCGGCTAGATCGATCGGGGCCTTCGGCTCACAAATGGGCTCCTGTAACTCATCTACTGAGTGCCCTTCAGCCCGAGGAATATTTTGGCTGTCAACTGGCTCAGGGACATCATCTGACCTACCCTCTAAAAGCTCTTCGGCCCTAGGCGGGATAGCATCATCGACTTCTGGTTTAGAAGCCCTCAGCTCAACAGTCATCGGTTGAGCAAAAGTCTAAGCAATTACGCTTTCACTTCCCCCAGGAGTTATCGGGGAATCATTTTTCTCGTTTAAGGTCGCGGAGTCAGCCTTAGACTTTCGTACTCTATCCCTCTTTGCCTTCAAGGAATCAATCCGTGATTTCCTCTTTCTTTTCTTCTCCTCATTCGGTTTTAGGATATCTGCTTCCCCAGGTGGTGCTCCTCTCGTCAAAGAGGCCTCCCCTAGGCCTGCATAAGCACAGAACATGAACACGAGAAGTTAGAATATATTCGGTGGCTATCTCTTTTAAAGAACTCATGTATTGCAAGAGGGAAGGCCCCACCATGATTTTAAGCTTCCTATCGGCCCGTGGCCAAGTCGTGCCATACGCGCTCAGCATACGGGCAGGTCGAATCGAGCTGGCGACCCAGCCCGAGAAATCCTTAACCGCATCAGGATACCATGCAACATGATGCGAGGCTAGAATTCATAGTTTTACATGTTATATGCCCTACATTTTATGTGCGTTAATGATAAAATACACTTTTTATGTGCATAATAGAGTATTTTTCATGTGTAGGTGATTGGAGATGGAAACCGAGCTAAATGGATGTAAATATATCGAAAATACGCTAAAGAGGAGAGGAGGAGTGCACCGTGGTATAGCCGGGCGCTAGAGTCCAAACGCCAGCCTTAGCCTGGCGTTAGCCAGGTGCCAGGGCCCAAACGCCAGGCCCCTGTTTCGGTCAATTCCAAGTTTTGACGAGTTTAAGTGTTTCCCGGTTGGAATAGAAGTTTCCTATACGTTTAGGGTTCGTCCTAAACATATAAATAGACCCCATAAACACGACTTGAAAGAGATTCAGAAGACATTCGAAGGATTCGAAGAGAGAAAACCATTGAAGTGACAAAACATTGATTTTTACATCTTTTATTAATTACTTTGTAGTTCAATTATGCAAGTTATTTTGAGTTTGATTCTTATGAANAAGTGAACTGTAATGCAATCTAGCTAGCGTAACTTGAGAGAGTGCGTCTAGTAAATTATCATAATTACTTGAGAGAGATTTATCGTATAAAGAGTGTTCATGATTAATAGAGACAACTAATCAAACTATAAGAAGTATCCGAGAAGTAAGTTCACCAACGGGGGAAACCATAACCTTAGACCTTTATCATTATTATTTACAACACATTGTTAGTAATTGCTAGTATTATTATTGTAAGTAGAATTAGTAAAACATCACAAATTTATATTAAAAAGTCTTGAGAGAATTGATTGAGTAATAGTTGCGTATTCTAAAGACTTGATTGATACGTAAATTCCCTGTGGGATCGACTCTGGGCATAATACCCCGGATTATATTTGCAACGCCCGTTTAGTATTTTATTAGACATAGTTGAGCGTGATCAAATTTTGGCGCCGTTGCCGGGGAATTAACGGTATTATCAATTGAGTTGGAAGAAATACAGAATTCTGAAATATAGTCAATTGTCTTCAAATTTTCGTTTTCACGTTGAAAGTTTAACGTTTGCTAACGTGTTGCAGGTGCATGCCTAGAAACTCATCGAGGACTGGTGAAGTAATTGAAGCCTTATCAGACCCCGAGAAAGTTTTCAGGACCATAAACCGGACCAACCGGAAAAGCAAACATCAACCACAAATTGAACAAATTGAAACAGACATGGAAGATGCACATAACCGGAACAATCATGGGGATGATGTGGTAGACCCAATCGCTCAAATAGGGGCAGAGGCTCCATCATATGAATGGGCACAACCCACAGCTAAGAATTTGGCCACAGCGATACTGGTTCCTCAGATACAGGCCGAGTCCTTTCAGATAACAAATAATATGTTGCACCTATTGCAGAACAAAGGGCTATTCTCAGAGTCATACATTGAAGACCCCCAGCAGCACTTGAAAAACTTTCTGTCAATCTGCAAAACACAGAGGCAGCCTAACGTTACTCAGGAGGAAATAAAACTGTTGTTGTTTCCATTCTTTGACTGGTGCTGCCCAAACTTGGCTTAACTCAATCCCCATCAATTCCATTACCACATGGGAGGAGTTAGTCAAACAGTTCGTGAACAAGTTTCACCCACCCAACAAGACTGCTCAACAAATTGATGAAATCTTGAGCTTTAGACAGAAACCAGTTGAAACATTGCAAGAGACATGGGAAAGATTTAAGAGTATGATGGTTATCTGTCCACATCATGGCATTCCAGAGCAAATTTTGGGGCACCGGTTCTACATGGGTTTGGCTGATACTGTGAAAGCAAATGTTGATGCTTCGGCTGGTGGAGCATTCCTGAGCAAAACGTGGAGAGAGAGTCAAATATTGCTTGATAAAATGGCACAGAATTCAGGATGGACAACAAGGAATGCACCCATTACTCATGTAGTTCATTCAGTGTCATTCGATCCATCTAATACTATTGCAGAGAACGTAGCCACCTTGATAACACAAATGAGTATAATTACTAAGAAGGTGGAAGAATCGGGACAAAAACAACAGGTACACATCGTTGATACAACCAATGGGGGCTTATGCACATCTTGCATTAGTCAACCACTTGGTAATCAATGGAATGCAGAATGTCATCACCCTCCTTATCCAGAAAATATGAATTATGTGTCGAACTATGGAAGCCAGAGACAAGGTGGGCAGAACTGGGGTCAGCAAGTTCAACCATATAGACCACATCACCAACAGCAGAACAGTTGAAATATGGGTGTTAGGGGACCACAAGTTAATGCAGCACCGTATCAGAGGCCACAAGGTTACACCCATCAAAATTAACAACAATCATACTACCCTCCTCAGCAAGNATGATGCAGCAGGTTATTGGGTCAAATGCCAAAATCAGTGAGAGAGTAGATGTACATGATGCAACTATTAAAAATATTGAAGTACAGTTGGGACAGATATCTATGGCAGTGAACAATCGTCCTCCTGGAACTTTACCTGCAGATACTCAGGTAAATCCTATTGACCAGGTCCCAAGGCAGCTGATGGCAGTGACTCTTCGAAGTGGCAGAGAGTTAAATTTGGAATTGGAAAGAGCTCATGAAAGCAGATAGGCCGAAACACTAGTACCCAGGCCGATTGAACTTGATGATTCAACAAACTTGACCAAGGCAACAGTGCAACCTAGTGAAGAAGAACCCATTGCAAAGAGTGAGACTGAAAAAGAAGTGAAGATGACTCAGAAGCTGAAATTTGAGGTGGTGGCTGAGAAAGAAAAGTCCCAAATCACTAGGAAAAAGAGACCGTCAACTCCATTCCCTCAGAGGCTGGCTAAATACCAAAAGGATGAACAGTACAAGAAGTTCTTGG
>MDKI01040438.1:0-84785 GCA_005239505.1 Nicotiana paniculata | reverse complement strand
CTCTTGTATTACAAAAGTGTTAACAGATTACATTTATATTATTTAGATAGTAAATATAAAAGTAATTTTTAATTTTAACCAATGTTGACTTGAAAAAAGACCAACTTTGGTCGCTTTTTATATAGAAATCAAAATTAGCGACCAAAGTTGGTCGCTAACTATAAATCAAATTTATTTTATATTTTATAAAATATTTAAAATAATAACATAATTGTTAAAAGTTAGAACTGAGTCCAGATTAGCGACCAAAATTGGTCTTTATCTGCTTCCCCTTTATTAATCGACCATCTTTGGTCGCTAATTTTAAATTATATTTATTTATATTTTATAATTTTTTTAAATAATAATATAATTAATAAAATTTTATATCTGGGTCCCAGATTAGCGACCAAAGTTGGTCTCTATCTGCTTCCACTTTCATAAGCGACCAACTTTGGTCGCTAATTTGAAATTTTATTTATTTAAATTTTATAATTTTCTAAAATAATAATATATTTATTAAAAATTTTACAGCTGGGTCCCACTTTGGCGACCAAAGTTGGTCGCTAATTTTAATATTTCTTTGACCAAGCAAGTCTGACTAGTCCGATCAACATTTTGACCACATTATCGACCAAAAAACGATCAACCTTGGCATCTAATTTATTTACAATTATTTTTTTAATTAATTTATCCAATTTAGCAACCAACTTTGATCACTTTTTTTGATAGAAAAATTTTTCTTCGTAAATTTTTAGTCGCTTTTTGCAGGATTTTTAGTAGTGTTCAGAGATGGGTCGGTTGAGAGTTCATCGAACAAATCGAGGTCGCAATGATTTAGTTCAATGGAGAGTTTGGGGATTTGGTCAGCAAGTAAAGTTTGCTTGAAGGACGGGGCTAAAGAATTTACTGATGGTGGATCTAAGTTCATCGGAGTAGTTGATGGATCCTCTGAGGGGAGGATGGATTATGCATGGTGATAGAAAGAGCAAGGGAGGACTAGTGGGGATAGAGGAAATTTAGTGAGGGAGAGGTTCTCTCTCTAACCCATTGTGGCGTATATTAGAGTTTCTTCCCCATGATTTATTGTTAATGAAAATGAAAATTGATATGGATATCACACGATCCAACTATTCTCGTACGACATTTAATAAAATCCCAATCATTAAGAATAATTTTTTTAGCAGGAAACTTTAAGAATAGTTCGATACTTGCAATGATGAGATGTCCAGAATTAGATTGGAACATAATGGAATTGCAGGCTCTTACACATAAAGTTGAAGAAAAAAGAAGAAGAAACTAAAATTGAGGAGTAAAATACGTTTTTAACTAACCTCTTCGTTACAATTTATCCGGTAATAATCCACATTTATCTAAATCAAGATTGAGATTATTTTTAACCAGTTGAACATATTGTTAGAGTCAGAGGCGGACACACACTTTATCGAGAGGGGTCACCGGCATCCTGTAACTTCCGCAAAAACTTCATATATGCTTACAATTATCTTCAAGAAATAATCAGAATAAAAAACCTTTTCTTTTTTAGTAATTACTTGAGTAATAATTCAAGTTTTTTTCTAAGATCATTTTTTTTATAATTTTTCCGAAACAAACGCCACTTGGAGAAGCACGATAAATAATGAACTCATCCCTATATCTATCATCCCTATATCTATGTAAAGTTACCATCAAGTAGCATAAAGAGAGAGATACTAATATATTTACTTATTTCATTCCCAAATTAAATCTTTTAAGGAATTATTTACTTTTTTATTTGCACTCCGGCACTTAACTTCTTAAAATAAATAAAACTTACACAATAGAAACTTTACTGTAAAATAGTTTTTTTTTTTTAGAAATATTAATAAAAAGCAAAAATTGTGCAACTACTTACTCATAAAAGAGGAGTAAACAACATAGGTGGGCCGTGGGCATAATTCTCCAGCAACCCGAGGCCCGAAAGCGCGAAAGTCTATTTCAGGTCTCAAAATTTGGCGCAAAAGCCAAAGAAATTACCCCAAATTTCACTATAATTTCATTTGCAAATCCCTCCAATTCACATTTCAAATATACAACCCCCCCCCCCCCCCCCCCCCCAAAATTCCCCCAATTCACCTTTCAATGGCAGATTTCGAACCTCCATCTTTCTCTCTAGGACTTGATTTCGACATTGATTCAGAGCCCCAGTCCACTGTACTACCGACAATCCAAGAAGCTGATGATATTGAAACCCCCACAATTGCTGCGGACACGGAAGATTCAGATCCACCTAGATCTCTCAAACGCCTCCGGCGTGGGCTCATTTCCAAATCCGAACCGGCCGCCCAAAATAGAAAGCTAGTAGATGCTTGGTGTAGTGTGGACGATGATATTGAAGATTTCTCTTCTCAGGATGATGAGCCCAAGGGTAAAAGACTCCACCTTTTTTAGGGTTTTGTCTTTAGCTAGATTTTTACCTTTTGGTGTTTTATTTCCTTAATTTACTTGTGTTTCTGTTACAACTCCGTCAATTTGAGCTACACAAAATATAGAGGTTGATTTTGGGGTAGTCTATTAGTAGCGAAAAGGCTCTTCTTTTCATTTATTAACTGGGACTTGTAAATATGTTAAGCTTGAATATCATATTTCTAGTTTCTGTATCACCAGAACAAAGTTGAATGATTAAGCTTAATTTTGTACTTGAAAAGTTATGAAGTAGCTTAGGAGGCAAAGGTGGATCCAAGATTTTAAGCTTAAGAGTTCTGAATTTAGGTTCCGAATAGATTATTTATACATATTTAGTGGGTTCCTAATAAAAATACAGGGCATGTGCCAAAGTTACTGGGTTATGTCAGAACCCCAACTTCTACATTAGATTAGCGCAATTGAGTGAAATGGATGAAAGTAAGACCCTTGTATTTCAATAATGTGCTATTGTGAAAACAAGATTCTGAGTTTAAGCTTGCTTTAGAAATCAAAACTTGCACTAGAAGTTTTGTTAAGATCCTTTTACAATCCAAATATATTGGTCTGTATGTGCAACACTATTATAATTGAATGTGCTAAAAAAAGTGAGATAAACCAAAAACACTTGGATGGAAGTTATTTCAAACATAACAAATTCAGGATTGGAACAATACATAATGAAAATAACCCTATATGCTACCAAATTAGTTGGGATTGGTTATTAATTGTTGTCTAAGGCTTTAAGCCTTGGTGGACATAATTACTCGATGCTTGTATTGGTGGGAGGGAGTAGGTACCTGGTGGATTTAGTCGAGGTATGTGCAAGTTGGTCCGGACACCATTATTATAAAAAAGGTAATTGTTGTTACACATATAATACGTTTGGTGTTAGGAGTCTCTTTGGTGAGTTAGAGACTGCATATCATTGAGGGATAAGTGTGCAATTTTTGCTCTTTTATGGTGGGTTTTTGGGCCAACTTGTATGCATCTCAACTATTCAGTCAGAGTAGCCTCACACCAATAGAGAGAATAAGGTACTTGGTCCCACAAGGATGAGATAGACATGGAGAAGCTACCTTATTATTTTTGTCTACCTAATTTATTTTTGTCTATGTTGGGGTTTAAACTCTGGTCCCATGGTTTTCATTCCCTTGGGTGCAGGGAGAACTTATAATTTGTTTTAAAAGGCAAATTATTTTGTACTGGAATGAAATCAGTCCTAGTATAATGAAATGGATATCAAAGATTCATATAGCTGAGCTTAACTAGTTTGCAATTGAGTTTTTTGCACAAGGAGAACGTGTGGTCATTTGGCCTTACTATGTACTAGAATCAAAATTTCTGTGTATTGGTGGACATTCTGTTGAGCCGTATGATCTGAAAGATGCACCATCCTCGTTATCTTCTTACTAGGAGTATTGGTTGTTTACAATAATACTCTGTGTATTTCAGTAAAACTATGTAGTAGCAAGATCTCCAAGTCTAGTCTGACAATACTGTCCGACTGCAGATAAATGTTTCTGTAATTTGTTATAAATCTGTATATGAATATTTATTAATAACCCTCATGCATTTTTAATATTGTTTGCATCAGATCATCCAAAGCAGTACAGTTCTGTGTGTAGCAGTTCCAAAATCCCGTTACAGAGGCGAAGGGTATTATCCTCGCAATCTGCAAGCAGATGCACAGGAAGGAAGAATGAGGTTTCAAATGTTTCTTCCATTTCCCGAAGTATGGAAACTAGCACTAGCAATTTCGTCTTCCCAGAGCTAACTGTTAGTCCATTGAGAAGGTTCCAGTTGATTGACTCTGATTCTGATGAGCCTTCTAAAAGTGAGGTCATGGAAAAAGAATCAGAACATGTAAATTCTCCTTTGAGCGGTAATCCACACAATACTGGTGCAGATTCAAGTTGCCAAAGAAATGCAGGACTTTCTGCTGGAAAGTTAAAGACTAGAGATCTGTGGGAAGACTTCTGTTCAGATAAGGCCTTTAATATTTCTACACCAGCTCTTGATGAGGTTTGTGAAGAATATTTCAAATCAGTAAAACATGGAAAAAACAAGCAGACTATTAACAGTGGTTTAACTGAAAGTAGCTTGAGACCTCAGGGGCCCCTTCTCCCTGCTCACTGTTACTTTTTCCATAAAGATCCAAGAATCCAGAAGCTAGTTCGTGATCGTTTGCCTAACTTTTTTCCTTTGGGTGCTGAGAACATTCCTGGACAAAAGCAAGATAATGCATCAGTTATAGATTACATGTAACGCATTTGCTTCTTGCTTCTGTGTTAGTCTTTTTTGTCATGAATTATATGACTTATTCCAAAGATCTATGTGCATGTTGTCTTCAGGGGCCAATTTTGTCATGAAGGATCAAAAAAGACTTCTAAGAATGGCGCTGTTGCGACAAACTCTAGAAAGAGCAGAAAGAATGTGAAACAACCAAATTCTGTGGAGGAATCACAAGGATCCGAGAGATGGGTGAACCCTAAAAGCTCTGCTATGATTCCAAAAGATGCCGGCAGAAGAAGGGTCCAGGCAGTTGGCAAATCAGCGGGTCATTGGTACACAACTGGAGATGGAAAGAAAGTAAGTTGATATTTATTCAAGTGTTTGGAGCATGTCATAGATGTACTTGTTGAATTCTTTTTTGGTTAAACAGTCATTGACTATCTTAGCAAATTCAAGAAGCTGTATAGATGCTGGTTGCTGCTGAAATTTGGGTAGAGTTTGTACTTGTTTAGCATGCTTAATGTCTAACCATGGTTGGGATATGGATGTCAGTGGGTAAATCACTAAATTTTATCCCATTCTCCTGCAACTTTGGAGTACCCGTTAGACATTTGTGTGTTTGTGTAGTTTCATGGAATCTCCTCGTTCTTCTATAATTGATTTGTGACATTCATGAAATCTCTTTGGTGTAATTTAGAGTTGATTTATGACATCCTATCTTCTGTACATTAATCAAAGAGTTGATCTACTGCTCTTTATCAGGTTTATGTTGCCAAAAATGGGCAGGAGTTTTCTGGTCAAAGCGCATATAGATGTTACAGAAAGGTATATGTTCTCTATTTTCTTCATTGCTACAGTTAGTAATGGATGTGAACTCTGAACTCTTTGTTCTCTTTTTATGTCAATGTCTTTTTGGCTTGATATGTTGTGATAAATAAAGTTTGATAATTTGAATATCTTTCTGTATTTTTGTGTTTGCTTACCCTGTGATTACCTGTGACCAAATTAGCCCGGTCATCTTTAATCACCTGAAGTACTCTTTCGGTCTGGGAATTGGCTTGCCTACCCAATGATTTCAGACTTGATATTAGTTGAAAATAGATGGTTATGGTCAACAATTTGTGGATCCTATATATACACAATCATTTGATGAAGGCATATCCTGTATTTTCCCCTTTTGCAGGAGACTGGAGCTGGTTTTAAAAAGTCAACAAAGAAGACAACCGGTAAAAGGAAAGCAACTTCAAAGAAGAAATAGAGCCGCTGTAAGAAAAGAATATACACCGTGTATTTGCCATGTTCATGTCAGTATGTTCTGGAAAAAGAAATTTTGATCAACCAATGTATTGTATAAGAATTTGTTTTATGATGACAGATAATACAAAGTAACTCTGTTCTTGGTATTTGACAACTTATTAACTCAACCCAATGCATGATATTTCTACCTTCATTTTTTTCTTTTCTTTTTCCAATTATGATCCAATAAACTGTAATTGCTTAGGCTATCCGCTATTCGTACTGAAATGGTCATTCTACTAGCAAAATTAATAACACTCTTTGACATGAAATTTAAAAATATCAAATACTATGTGAAAGTCATCTCATTATTTTGATGCGTGGAAGTTGGAACCATTCATCTCCTCTAAAGTGCTGCTAACGCCATCTTTTGCTATGAAAAATATTTACTCGCAGTCAGTGACTGCACCAATCTACATTCATATACCTTTGAAAACAATTAATGGAAGTGTTCATATAGATTAGTAAAGACTTGATACATAAAAATCCTCATAAAATTGGCTAAATTTGCAAATTGCAAACTTAAACTATTTGCGGTTTTCTATTAGTCTCATGATCTATACTTTTTAGCGTTTATTACAAATATAGAACAAATTTTAGTGGGAGGTGTTTTTCACGCGCCAGAGATGTGACCAAAGTATCTGCTATGCTCGTGCTAATAGCCTGTATGGACAAGCTTTCTGAAAAGTGCTTTTTTCAAAAGTCCTTTTGGTGAGAAACAATTTGTGTTTGATTAATTAATTTGAAAAGCACATTTGAGCAGCAATTAGTGTTTGACAAAACTTTTAAAAAATGCATTTAAGTGTATTTTTCTCAAAAGTACTTTTCAAAAAAATGTTTTTTGAGAAAAACTATTTTTTCTGCTTCTCCAAAATTGCTTTTGCTTCTCCTCAAAAGCACTTTTTTCATTCTAAAAGCTTGGCCAAACACCTCAAATTTAAAAAAAAAAACACTTTAGGCTATAAAAAAAGCACTTTTGGCCCAAAAAAGCTTGGCTAAACAAGCTATAATATGGTGTGGAAAAAGAAAGGCGGAATGGTGACACATCACATTTTAAGCCTTTTATTGTTTGACACGTGTAATGAGTATGTTCCGTTTTATAAAAATTAATTTATCAAAACTTAAAATTCTTTATCCTTCTCTTCTTCTCCCATAAGTATCCTTTCATCACTATGGAAATACAATTGGAAACCTTTAAATTTTGCCGACAAAATCTCTTAAGTTATTATCATTTAAATGCTTCTCTAAAAATCCTCCTTCATTATTTCTCCCGCATAATCATCTCCTCACTTAGACCACCATACAAAGATTGACAGAAAAATACCAGCGCTTCACTTTTTTTGACACCGGCAATAAACTAGATCAACGAACATGAACAACATACCACTGGAAAAAAGAAGTCACCAGAAAAATTGAGTCCCTATCCTCTCTGATTATCCCTTTTTCCCTTCTGAAAATTCTCACTCTTGAAACCTTCCAAAGACTAGATCTAAATAGATGCTAGACGAAATGCTTTAGCCGATCGTCTTCTCCGATGGTATTATAAAAAAGATCCAAATCTCAATTTACACAACAGAGAAATTACCAAAAGGCAAAATTATTTTGATTTTTTTTCTTCTAAATTCTTGATTTCAAGCCTTTTAACAGAGACCCATGTTGCTGAATTCAGGAACCCAAATCACTTTGTGAATTACAAAGTTGAAAACTTTATTAATAAGAGGAAAAAAGAGAAAAAAAGTGACCAAAACAAGAGTTCTACTAAACAAGTGTCTTTGAATCTGGATTTGATGAGTATCCATTGAATTATTCCTATCCTGATGCTGAAACAGAAGTTGGAAGTCGGATGAGATGAAAGGGAGAATATAGTGAAAGAGGTGTAGCTGGACCTAAGGGAGGGGTCACGAAAGAAACAAGGGTTCTTTTGATTTTTTTCTTGTTTTCTTAAGTCGTTTATGATGGCCCAGAAAAATTTGACGCGATCCCGGTACAGGTCTTTATTGTCCTTTTATAAAAACTAGTCAAAACAATTGCAAGTTACGCGCCTAATAGTAGTGATGTGCACGCATTATTGTCATGTCATCTACATCTCCTCCACATAGACATGATCAACGGTCAAATGTGTTTATTAGTTAAGGGAATTATGAGTTCGAATGTTCAAATGGGAAAGTTTAAAGTTCATGTATCGGCTGTCAAATGCCCTACAAGTCTAAGTGGCCAGGAAGCCATTCCGCCAAAAGGAAATTTAGATTAGCCGAAGTATTGTTTATATAGTACCAAATTTCTTCTATGATGACAACAAATACAAAAAGATTCAGGTCTTGATATCTTACAAATTTAAATATGATAATCTGAGGCACAATCTAGTCACGATAGCGAGAGCTTAGTGCACCAGACTACCTCTTTAATCTGAGGCACAATATATTTGATTATGCAATGTTCTGCCACAGGTCTCTGGAGTTGTTAAAGACTATACACATCTAATCCTATCATCCTTCATTCAGTCTCTTCGGAAAGAATTGGTCTAAAAAAGATAGATAAAAATAAAAAGTACAAATAAGAACAAAAATATTGTAAACTAGAAAAGAAAAATAAGTTTAAGAAAGAGTAGAGATATACTTTTCTATAAGTCACTTTTTAATTTTGTTTTCTTCATATATGTATAACTATAATATAAAGTAGTTAAATTACATAAAAGATCAAATTAAAAATTAAAAATTAAAGTAAAAAGTTATATTCACAGGTTACAATGTATTTAAAGATTAACTAATTCGCTCAAACTTCAGGACGTCGTATCCTAAAGTTCGAATGTCCAAAAATTAAAATTTTATGTCCTGAACTTTAAATTAGCAGTTAAGAAATTTAGGATATTTCGTCTTGAATTTCAAATTAACAGCTCAAAAATTTAGGACACAAAGTCCTGTCTTTAGCAGTTAATAGCTCAAAATTTAAGGATACTTATTTCTAAAGTTTGGGCGACTTGTCAAATCTTTAAATACATTATAAATTATGGATATATTTTAAATAACAGGCTTAAAAGTGTAAACATTGCATGGGGCGCCCTATTTGATCGCCCCCATCTAACCTATACCCACTTTTTAAAAAAGTTTTAATTTGTACCCACTTTTTAAACAATTTCAGTCCTCTTTCTCCTCCTTCGTTTTCTGAATGCTGAAACTTGAGATATTGTTATGCGTTCTAGCCTGATGACTCATATATATCTGCTTGTCCCATTATGTTCAATTTGGTCTTATTCACAATAATTTAACCTCTTAGATATTTTAGCTTTACATGCACATGGGTGAGAAGTATTTTGAAGCTGAGATATTGAGAAGATACAAATGGGCTTATGAACAACCTTGGGTTAGATCTAGGCTCAGGTATCTGGTTTTGGTTCTAATTTATCTGTAGTAACTTGTTTTCATGTCGAAAATATTTTCATTCTTTAATCTTTGAAATGAAAAGCATCAATCGCTGCTAATCATGATCTATAAACAAAAACTTCAGCTCCTAGAATGCTAAAGTTCAGCAAATACAAAACAAACTTCAGCCCTAGAATGCTGAAGTTCAGCAATTACAAAACAAACTTCAGCTCCTAGAATGTTGAAGTTCAGTAATTACAAAATAAATTTCAGCTCCTAGAATGCTGAAGTTCAGCAATTATAAAACAAAAACTTCAGCCAAAACATGTCGTAGTTTTATCGAACTGAAATTTGCCATTGCACTATGAACTGAAGTTTGCGTGATTGCCTTTGCAAGTTAGGGCAAACTTCAGGCAAAAATATCTAAAGTTTTGTTTTGATAAGACTACACTTCAGGCAAACATTCTAAAGTTCAAACTTCAGACATAAATTTTTTCACTTCAGGCCCGTATGTCTGAAGTTACCCGAAAAGTGGATACACTTACTTTTTTTTTTTTTTGCAAAGCGAGTATAAGTTAAAATTGACCCAAAAATTAAATATAGATGCAAATTCCCCTTAAAAGTGGCTACTAATGGAAGCAGCCCAAAAATACAACAAACCAGCCCACTAAACCCCAACTAACAACCACTAAATCCCGCGAAAAGAACTGACTGGCTCCCCGAAACCTTTTATTTGAACTTTCTTTCTAAAATCCAAAACACAAAGTTCAAAAGTTTGTCGTTGAGATTATAAAACAGAGCATAACAAAGCTGGGGATTTTCCCTTCTCACAATCAATCAACATGACAAGTAAGTCTTTCTTAATTCATGTTATGTTATCTTATTGTGATCAGAATCTATTCAGTATTTTACTTTGTAAGTTTAGAATCTTTTGAACCCATAGTTCATTCAATTTTTTGTTTTTCGAACATATTATTTATATTTATCTAGTGAATTCTTAACACATATAGATAGTGTGTGAGCTGAATCTACTGGATCGGTTGAACTTACTTCGTTAAACTATAAATCGCCCCCCGCATTGTGATTATAATTTGTTCTTGCTGTAAGTTGAGCTGATTTCATTCACAGCTCATCCTCCATTAATGGAGGTCCAGACGAGTAAGTTGAGTTTAAGGGAAGAAGATAAACATTAGAGAGAGAATAGTAGGTGAGGAACTTTCTAGTATATTGAAAATTGTAATTACAAAATCTGATAAACAACAATATCAATACACACACACACACAAGATTACTAGACTCCACTAACTTAATGTCCAATTAACTAATGCCAACTACTGTAACTCCTCTAACTAACTGGTGACAGCTGGCTAATTGCCTTGCCCATCTGTCATACTGCCTCATATTCTCACACTCCCCCTCAAGATGCAGGGTGTATAATATTAAGCACTCCAAGCTTGCTTAACAAATATTCACGATGTAATCTCTCAATTCATTTAGTCAATAGATCTGTGCTGGCCCTTTGTCCCTATGTGATGAGTCATAATCTTGCCATCTTTGATCTTATCTCTCACAAAGTGGCAATCAATCTCTATATGCTTGGTCCTTTCATGAAATATAGGATTGACTGTAATCTGTAGGGCTGCCTTACTGTCACAAAGCACACTCACAGGTTGCTCAATTGAAATGCCAAGCTTTGTAAACAACCCAAGTAGCCAAACTACTTCTGCAGTAGCTATTGTTACGCCCCCTTTTTTTCCTCGCGGAATATCGGTTTTATGACATTGGTTGGGACAACTCTTTCCTTTTGGGAAAGGGGTTTGTATATTTTGAAGAGTCGCCACCTAACAATTTTAACGGTGCGTTAGGGCACCTAAGGGGTTCAATTATAACTACGTTACTAACCAGAAATTTGAGTAAGGGCTTGAAATTATCCTAAGGGGAAGGTGTTAGGCACCTCTCAGGATCCACAAGTGTGGTTCCCGGCCAAATGGTTTCGTGAATTTGTACAACTAGCAAATAACAAGTAAAGGCTCAAATAGAGGGGATTTAAGTTTTAAACATGTAGATGTTTAGAAAAACAGTACAGAAGATTAGCTTTTGAAAAAGAATTACGAGCTAGCATATAAAGGTGTCCTAGATTAATAATATGGATCACATCAATGCAATACCCGGTAATCACTCCTCGAAGAGGGTCTACACGTGGTATTAGCGCACCGGTCATCATATCCATATTCTATCATTCCCACCCTGTAAGGTTATTAAAACGAGTGTTGGTCTCGACCTTTATTGCATGTTGTTACCCGTCCCTTCCTATCAGTCCCGGAGGAAATTAGGACTTCTATCCTAAAAAGAAGTACTAGGCAGACCCTCGGGTTTTAAAGGTAAAATTCTAAGGCGACAGATAACAAAAAAAGTAGGACTGCAGATAAAGGAAAGCATAGAAAACAGATAAAGGCTCAGATATTCCTCCATACACAGTACACATAAGCAACATGTTTTATACACAATTAAGGTCCATATTAATTCAGAATCCTAAAATATGGTATCTAGGTGATAGACAGATTATTGCATAATTCAGAGAGGAAGTCTTAATCAGGCTTGCCTACTGATTTTAAGCATGCTGGCAGTTAAACATGATCACAAAGACAGTTCTGATTTTATCTTTTTTAAGTTAATTACCTAAGGCTTGCCTAAGTGTTGGATAACATGCAACAGTTATTCAGATTGGTTAATGACTCTAAGTTGTTTTTGCTAATAACATGCGATTTTAGGTGTGAAGATGTACAAAGACTAATTACCAGTTGCTGAGAACAGGGGATTGTTCTGTGTTTAGACTAAATTCAGTTAAATAGATACGATCCTATAGCATGATATCTAAAGCAGCATGATGCGTAATAACTTAAACAAGATTTCTAAATGCACATAGAATCATAACATTATGCACAGTTTCAGGAATAACATAGGTGACAGATTTTTAATGGTTATTCACCTAGAACAGGATCTCTACATGTATGGCATGATGAGTCATGATTACAACTTATTTATCCTAAGACAGTATTTCTAGTGAAATTTCAGAACATAGGCAGAATCACGTAATAGCAACTTATTTCATTGTAATTATTTATCCTATAGGCAAGATTTCTAAGCGTGGAGATGAGATGTTGAATACACATGAATCCTAAGTAGAATGATATCTAATGCATGGCATGGTGTTCCTAAACATGGCTGCTATTGCGCATAGAGAGATAATAAACCTAGAAAACATGGTCTCTACCCTTAATTATACTATAGCATGCATATCACCTACCTATTTTCACTATCCGACCCAGAGTTGTTTACAAATAATTATTACAGGCCATTGAATACGAATTACACAACTGAAATACAAGGAAAATAAGAAGTTAATTATAGGGAGCCTACATAATAGGCTCAAGTCTCCAAGTCCTCAACGCCAGGTATTATTTCACAACCTTCTCATAATCCGGGTGTGTCAGAGTTCCCTAAGGACCTCAAGGGCTCCCGGGCAGTGCTCACACCCAGATTTCATAGCCAAAAGAGTAAGTGCAGTGGAATGGCCAGCCTCTGTGTGTCAAAGTTCAGAGGGAGCTCAAGGGTCCCAAGGCAATGCTCACACAGAAAGGGCAGAACCTAGACTTCTAAGAGTAAATGTGAGAGTGCTTTTTATTTTTTAAAAGGGTTTAAGTAAGAAAACAGTTTTGAGAAAGGGTAAGTAAGAAAACAATTTTGAAGAGGAAATTTGATTGGAATAAAAGTTCCACATCACACAAAGGACCAGGGATAGTCCAACAATCACAAACAGGGGTAATGGGATTTGAGGGATAAATCCAGAGCATGTGAGAGCAAACATGTAGCAGGCAGACACACATATAGGCATACCATCAGAAGCTCCTAAGGGTCCATAGGATTAGGGGTACAGTAAAGTATTAGGTTATATTAACACCAAAACAACTAAGACTATGATTAAACTAACATACCATTCATAAGCATGGAGATTCACGAAAGAAAGCAGGTGCTAGGTATACAGAACCATGCTGGTCATAAACAAGTAAGGCCTATCTTAACATGCAGAGGGGAGTTCAGGATCCTAGGTACATGTTGAATAATAAGTAAAATCAAATTAGAAACACACTGAATTACAACAGTGATAGAAACATGTTGGTTTGAGGACTGAAATCCAAATTAGAACATACCAGTGAAGTGAAGAAAGCAGTAACACAAACAGGAAGTAGGAGATGCACAATAGTTAGCCTTGGCTTGCAACCGACTAACTTAGAATAGTAGTAGCTGGCGCAGAAGAGAGAGCAGAGAGTTTTTTAATTGTGAGAGAGAGATTTTAAACAGATCAGTTCGTATTTTCGAAAAATAAGAGGCATGGGTGTATATAGCTTTGAAAACAGTAGTAAATAAGATGCAGATCAAAGTCAGGCATCAATTAAGGGAATCAGAATCAATCAGTTTGAGAATAGCATGGGTACTTCCTTAATTAAGGGAGTTAACTCTCCAACGGTAGGAAAAGGTTACAAGTAAGGAAAGGAAGCAAATAAGGAAAAATTCATACATAGTAAGCACAGAGTAGGGAATTGGGGGAAGGTTCATTAAAGCACTACTGTAAGAATCAATTGATAGTAATAAAGCAAGAAATAGTCGTACAGATTATTACTGGAAATCAATTAAAGGAAATCAATCACAGGAAATTAGGGATTCGAAATAGGAGTAGTACTAGTTTAGTAATTAGCATAGGTTATACAAAGTAAACACATAATAGGAGAGAGTCAGAAAACCTAGTGATTAAAACAGGGTAAAATCACACAGAATTAGGGGTTTACAAAGGACAACGACATGAATCACTGAATACGCATAATACAAACAGGAAAGGCGAAGATTTAGAGGTATCGATAAACAATGAATAAAGATGAATTACAGATTAGGCTTGGTAATAGTAACCAGAAACCCTAACAAGAAATAACGAAATCACAGAATAATCAAAAGAACAGAGTGAACACAATAGAACAAATGAACACATCGTTGTAAACAAACTCAGAGCCATAGATGAAAGCTAAGACTTTAGGGTTTTTTAACGAAATAACTCAGACACAAAGGGAAAAGGCTCGAATAAAGCTTAAACATAATAAAAATCATAAGATAATACTTAAAATATGAAGGGAAATCATTTTTGAAAAGAGGTTTGAAAACCCTTGTTAGAAGGCGAAGAGTCATTTCATGAAAATCGGAAAACCTTTTGAAAACACAAAAAATAGCTCGAAATAAGCCAAGATCTGTTATAGATCTATGAAAATCAGAGACTGATAGTTAGGGTTTCATAGAGACAACCCAAAGAGAAGGAGAAACGGCTTTGAAACCACTGGTTCTAGCCGAAAATAACAGAATCTTACTCGGATGGCCATGGATGGTCGGAAAACGGCATGTGAGATCATGGGAGCTAAATGAACCGCCTCTGGTTCCCTTGAAAACCTCAGGACAACATCAATCCAGTGTAGGAGGAGAGCCATAGGCTGGGGGTTGTGGTGAGACCACCATGGTTACCGGCAAGGCGACGGCCAGTGAGAGGAGCTAGGTTTAGCAGAGAGGGTTTTGAGAGAGATGAGAGATGTAACGATGGATAGAATGAGAGGGAAAATGAGAGAGGGACGGGGTAGTCTTTAGGGTTAAATTAGGAAATGTGGGATCTGGACCGTTGATCAACAATTGATCAACGACCAAGATTAAATCAGATATTGGGTCGGGTGGATAAGGTATTGGGCCTGGGGTATTGGGCCGTTTAAGTGGGTAAGGGGACCGATTTTAATAGGTTAGAATTGAAATGGAAAATGGCTATTTGTCAAATACCCCATAAAAATAGATAAATAATTTATAAAAATAGCTGATAATTATAAAATAAAATTGATGATTAATAAAAATAAATTATCATGATTAATTAATATTTAAAATATAAAATGGCTAATTATTGGGCCAAAATAGCATAAAACATATGATTAGGTTATTATTACAAAGTTTTTGCAATTATAGTCAAAGAGTGCCAATCTGGCCAATTGTGAAATAATTTGATATTACCAAGGCCAAAAATAATGTATTAATTTAATAAAAGTCTTTGGAATCATTTGTAATGCAATTTACAATTAATTATTAGAGATAAAAATACTGGATAAATTGGAAATAAATTTATAAAAATATGAGAAAATTATGGAAAAATACCAATTGTTATGGAACTTGATTTAGAAGGTATATATGCAAATTTAAAAATAATTTGAGGAAAAATTGGGTATCAACAGCTTCCCCTCTTTACCCGGGAAGGATGAAAGAGTTGTCGGCTAAAGACATGATGGCCAATTTGACTGAGTGGAAATAACTTGAAAGATTCGGGTCGCACCCTATTTTCTGAGCTGCCTACATATCCCTGGTTTTACAGGAATCAGGCCGTATGTAGTTCAGGAGCCACCAACGAAGTATACCGATGAATTTTTATAAGGATGGACGCAAAGTGCAGAGTTGGGTGATCAAGCGGCTTATGGGATAGTTAGGAGAACTGGAGCGGGACCGCTCCTGCCTGGATGGTTGTTGCTAGCCGGATTACCTGCAAATGAATAACAAGCATATATCGTACACAATTTTAACGTGATGCAAATTTCCGTTGGACTATAATGCTGTCTTTGGACGGTTAAGGATGATGTCCTTAGACCATGATGTCCTGGGCCATGAATTGCTTGATGCAGGATTCGCAGGCCATGAAATGATGTTCTTGGGCCATGAAGATGGTGCCTCCGAACCATGATGCCTTTGAATAATTATATGCAAGCTGATAAAAAGGGATCCTCAAGCCATGACATGGTGTTCTCGGGCCATGAAGATGGTGCCTCCGAACGATGACGCCTTTGGATAAGTTGGCGATATTTCAGCCCATGAAGATGCAATAGCATGATGCTGACAAGACAGAGCTTAGTCTTGCGAATTAAAAAGGGCATAGCTTAGCCCTAAAGGAAGCGAATGATAGAGACAATGGTTGATTTTGAAAAGTGAACGGAGACAGCGTTTAGTCTCGGAAGGCAGAAAGGTAGCCTTATGCAACATGCGAATGAAGATGGAGATAACGTTTAGTCTCGGAAGGCAGTAAGGTAGCCTTATTTAACATGCGAATGCAGATGGAGACAACGTTTAGTCTCAGAAGGCAGAAAGGTAGCCTTATGCAACATGAAAATGCAGATGGAGACAACGTTTAGTCTCAGAAGGCAGAAAGGTAGCCTTATGCAACATGAAAATGCAGATGGAGACAACGTTTAGTCTCGGAAGGTAGAAAGGTAGCCTTATGCAACATGCAAATGCAGATGGAGATAGTGTTTAGTCTCGGAAGGCAGAAAGGTAGCCTTATGCAACATGCGAATGCCGATGGAGACAATGTTTAGTCTCGGAAGGCAGAAAGGTAGCCTTATGCAACATGCGAATGCAGATGGAGACAACGTTTAGTCTCGGAAGGCAAAAAGGTAGCCTTATGCAACATGCAAATGCAGATGGAGACAACGTTTAGTCTCGGAGGGCAGAAAGGTAGCCTTATGCAATATGCGAAAGCAGATGGAGACATCATTTAGTCTCACAAGGCAGAAATGTAGCCTTATGCAAGATTAAGGAAGGACAACAGAAATTCTTAGCTGGTGTTAAACTGTGGTAGAGCATTGTGATAATGAAGCGTTGTTTGTGTTGATAATAAGTGTTGGCATGACGATTTTGAGAAACGATGTCTATCCTTGGAGCGGATAATATATTTCGGGGCTTTTGCAATTTTGTGCCTGCATCTAAAGAAAAATCGTAAGTTTTGTAAAGGGGAAAGGTTAGTTCGCATTCCTGCTGGCTCCGCTTGGCTCGTTTGCTTGATCATGATGATAATATTTGTGTCATTGGGGTAGCGTTCGCTAAACAAGCTGCTTCAGAAAAAATAAATATGCATGATTTTTGTAAAAGTATAATATATAATCTAAAATAGTTTTAGATGAATCGATGACATAACACGACTTGAGACATTGCGACCTCTCCTGCTGCGGAATTTTGAGGGTCCTCCTCAAAATTCTGCCCTAGTTTGTTGGATGGACACCTCTGACTGCTACTCGTGCAGCGACTGGCTGAACTTGCTTCAGAATTTTGAGGGTCCTCCTCAAAATTCTGCCTCAGTTTCCAATAGTGAGGAAAAATAGATTTTTATTGAATTGTGACCGAACCATAGGGCTGCCTACGTATCCCCTCTTAAAAAAGGAAGCAGGTCAGGCGTAGTTCAAATTACATCACTGAGAAAGCATAAAGATTACACATAGTAGCGCTTGACTGCATCTGAATTGATCAGTTTCGGCCAAACTTCTACGTCCATCTCTGCAAGTATGAATGCTCCTCCTGTCAGCACTCTATGAACCATGTACGGACCTTGCCAGTTGAAGATAACTTCCCCTTGGCTTCATCTTGATGTGGAAAGATTTTCTTTAACACCAGTTACCCTGGTGCGAATCGTCTCGGCTTGACTTTTTTGTTGAAGGCCTTGGCCATTCTGTTCTGATATAGTTGACCATGACATACTGCATTCATTCTCTTCCCGTCTATGAGGGCTAGTTTCTCATAACGGCTTCTTACATACTCTGCATCACTGAGCTCAACTTCCTGTATAATTCTTACAGACAGAATCTCCATTTAGGCAGGAATTACAGCCTCTGTACCATAAACTAGCATATAGGGAGCTTCCCCTGTTGATGTGCGGACAGTGGTGCGGTATCCCAATAAAGCGAATGATAACTTTTCATGCCACTGCTTGTGCCTTTCTATCATCTTCCTTAGTATCTTCTTGATGTTTTTGTTAGCGGCCTCTACAGCTCCATTCATCTGAAGTCTGTATGCTGTGGAATTCTTGTGTTTGATCTTGAAAGTTTCACACATAGCTTTCATCAAGTCACCGTTGAGATTAGAACCATTGTCGGTGATGATTGACTGTAGAACTCCGAACCGACAAACAATGCGGTTGTGGACAAATTCGGCCATGACTTTCTTAGTAACTGCTTTGTAGGAGGCTGCTTCGACCCACTTAGTGAAGTAGTCAATGGCGACCAGAATGAACCTGTGGCCATTGGAAGCGGCAGGATCGATTGGTCCAATAACGTCCATACCCCAAGCGGTGAACGACCATGGTGAGCTGGTTGCATTGAGCTCACTTGGAGGCACCTTTATCATATCCCCATGTATCTGGCAGCGGTGGCACTTCCAAACATACTGGATGCAGTCCGTTTCCATAGTCATCCAAAAGTAACCAACTCGGAGTATTTTCTTTGCTAAAACAAAACCGTTCATATGTAGGCCACAGGTCCCATCATGAATTTCTTCCAGCGGTTTTGATGCTTCTTTTGCGTCAACACACCTTAATAACCCCAAATCGGGAGTCCTCCTATACAGGATTCCTCCGTTGTGGAAGAAATTGTTGGACAATCTCCGAAGTGTGCGTTTCTGAGTGGAATTTGCAAGCTCGGGGTATTCTCCTTTTCCCAAGTACTTATCGATGTCATGAAACAAAGGATTTTCGTCTGCTTCTTCTTCGATATGGGCACAGTGAGCTGGCTGATTATGGACCTTTATGAGAATAGGGTCGATGAAATTCTTATCCGGATACTGGATCATTGAGGACAAAGTAGCTAATGCGTCGGCGAACTCATTCTGGATTCTGGGGACGTGTCGGAACTCTATCTTTGTGAACCATATTTCTTAATTCCTGTACGTAGTGCAGATACGACAATATCTTGGAATTATTTGTTTCCCATTCTCCTTGTACCTGATGTACCAATAAGTCTGAATCACCGATCACTAACAGCTCCTGGACGTTCATGTCAATGGCCATATTGAGCTCCAAGATGCAGGCTTCATATTCGGCCATATTGTTGGTGCAAGGGAACCTGAGTTTGGCGGATATCGGATAATGCTGACCGTTCTCTGATACTAGGACTACTCCAATACCGACTCCCTTGAAGTTTGCTGCTCCATCGAAGAACATCCTCCAACCATCATACGATTCTGCATTGTTTTCTCCTACGAATGGTACCTCCTCATCAGGAAAATATGTTTTCTGGGGTCCGTATACTCCGTCCACGGGATTCTTAACAAGATGGTCTGCCAGAGCTTGTCCTTTGACTGCCTTCTGAGTCACGTATAAAATGTCGAATTCGCTCAGCAGGTTTGCCACTTGGCTAGCTTGCCAGTGGGCATGGGCTTCTGAAAGATGTACTTTAATGGCTCCATCCTTGATATGAGATATGTTGTGTAGGCACATAAGTAATGCCTCAGCTTTTGGGCGACCCAAGTTAGAGCACAATAGGTACTCTCTAATAGAGAATACCTGGCCTCATATGGAGTGAACTTTTTGCTGAGGTAATAAATAAATTGTTCCTTCCTTCCTGTTTTATCGTGCTATCCTAGAACGCAGCCGAAAGCTCCATCTAACACGGCAAGATAGAGTAACAGAGGTCTGCCTAGATCGGGACGTACTAGGACTGGTGGTGTTGACAAATATTCCTTGATTCTGTCGAAAGCCTTTTGACAATCATCGGTCCACTCGATCGCAACGTCCTTCTTTAGCATCTTAAAGATTGGCTCACAGATGACTGTAGATTGTGCTATAAATCGGCTGATGTAATTAAGCCTCCCCAAGAAACTCATCACATCTTTCTTGTTCCTTGGTGGTGGTAGCTCTTAAATGGCTTTGACTTTTGACGGATCCAATTATATTCCTCGGCGGCTTACAATAAATCCAACAACTTCCCAGCAGGAACCCTGAATGCACACTTCGCGGGGTTTAGTTTCAGATTGTATTTTCGCAATATATTGAAGAACTTCCCCAAATTCTCCATGTGATCAGCAACTTTCTTTGATTTGATAATGACATCATCCACGTACACCTTGATCTCCTTGTGAATCATGTCATGGAATATGGTGGTCATGGCCCTCATGTAGGTGGCCTCTGCATTCTTCAAGCCGAAGGGCATCATCTTGTAACAATACACTCCCCATGGCGTAATGAACACCGTTTTCTCAGCATCTTCCTCATCCATCCAAATCTGGTGATAACCAGGAAGCAATCCACGAAGGACTGTAATTCATGCTTGGCATAGTTATCAATCAGAATGTGTATATTTGACAAGGGGAAGTCATCTTTCGGACTGGCTCGGTTGAGATCCCGGTAGTCGACGCAGACTCTGACCTTCCCATCCTTTTTTGGCACAGGTACAATGTTGGCTAACCATGTCGGGTACTCCACTACCCGGAGAACTTTGGCGTTGATCTGCTTGGTAACTTCTTCTTTGATCTTCAAACTCATGTCGGGTTTGAACTTTCTGAGCTTTTGTTTCACCAGTGGACACATTGGATTGGTTGGCAGTTTGTGAGCCACAATAGACGTACTTAGACCAGTCATGTCATCATACGACCATGCAAATACGTCCTCATACTCTCTTAGAAAATTTGTGTATTCTTTCTTTTCTGATGGTGACCAATGAATGCTGATGCGAGTCTCCTTGACGTTTTCTGAATCCCCCAGGTTGATAACTTCAGTCTCATCCAGGTTGGGCTTAGGTCTGTTCTCAAAGTTCTCAACTTCTTTGACAATCTCGTCAGGTATGTCGTCTTCATCTGAATCAATGTATGTTTGATGCGTTGTCTCGTTGCATGTCACAGTCATCGGTTCATCAAGACAAGTAGTAGTAATTCTTTGGGGAGGGGAGTAAGAAAAAAAATAAAAACAAAAGGTAACCAAGTCAGTGAGGATCATGAAAAGAATATTGCAGTATTTAAACACATAATGCAGAAATGAAAGTGTGTCCTAAGTTGGGAACCTCTTTGTGCCCGAGGTAGGCCTAGCGACAAATTGATTTGGAGAACTTAAAATGCTAAATGCCTCATTTTATTGATTAAGAAAAATAAACAAATCCCAAAACGATAGTCGAAAAAAATAAAAGTCACTAATGGCCGTTGGACTTATTACATTGATAGCAAAATAAAGACACTCCTATCTACTTGGTCCCAGAAGGACCTTCCCCAGACTCGGCATTCTTGCTTTCCTTGTACAGTTTTCCCAGCTCGCGAAGTCCCAGCAATAGGTAGGTTCTGGCTAGGTATCCCCCTGCAGCTCCCTCAGCCTTCTGACAATCTTCGACTCTTTTGATGAACTTTTCTTCCAGCTCGACTATACCTCGTTCCAAGTACCCCAGCCTCTTGTTGGCGCTAATAGCCATGTCCTTCCATTCCTCGATCAGTTTCTTGTTGGACTCATGTGTCTTGAAGTGGTCATCCTCACTTTCCCGGATCCTTTTACGCAGTTGGTTGTATTTGACTTGTGCCTCGGCCCTTTCATCTATAACCCTGTGACCTCGGACGTACCCCGGCTTGCTCTGACCACCCAAATCCTCTTCTAACCAACCAAGATAGAAAGGGGTACAACCGGCGTGATACCTGTCTGACTCGATGGTGTCTTTCTCAAGTATAACCTTGCAGTGCCACAGGTTCTGAGCTTGGAACTTGTAAGGACTGTCATTATGTTGAAAGTCAGCTCAAAGATGGCTCATCTTCTCGACCCTAGGGATGACTTGCTTCCTTCCCGCTTGCCTCATAACTCTAAGAGGGACGTAATGGTATGTCCCCCTTAGACCAATCAGTATCAGAAATGATGCGTCTCGGGATCGAATGATGAACTCATCCATTGGAAACCATTCAAACATCCATTTAACCTGTTCTTCAGTCAAGTTATCGAAAAGCTTAACCCATCCATCAGCATTTTCAGGCTGAGCGAACATGTCAGGGATATAATCGTTCGCTTTGGGTGATGGAAAGCGATGTGGTCATCCCACATTCTGCGATGAATATCCTGTCGATATTCGCCTTTTTGGAGACGTTCTATGAGCCAGAGTTGAAGTAATAAATTGCAACCTTCGAAATACTTCGCTCCTTGTTGACACCTTTCTAAGGCTCGATATATGTCTGCAACGATCATGGGCACAATGCTGAAGTCTTGCCATTACCCCTTCCATTATGGTCTTAGTTACCATGGCTAGCTTGGTATGGATCCTTTCCTTCTTCATCGGGAACACGATCAAACCCAAAAAGAAAACCATAAACACGAATACTCGGCGATGGACGTGTCCCAGAGAGGTGATAGCAAACTCGTCATGGTAGGTACGATATGATTTGCTGTAGCCATACCTTTCATACAAGTAGTCAAAAGGAATGTACGAATCCTCCAAACATACCAATTTCGCGTCCTTTTTCAGACCCATCATTTTGAGGAAGCTTTTGCATGTGCGGTTCTCAGGCCTCAACAACCCCGGAGTTTCCCATACTAGGTTAGCCAGCCCTCCTATATCTTCTATCAAAGGCATCATTTCGATGTTCCCAAAGCGGAACACGGACCTTTCACGATCCCAGAACAGGGTAGCAACCTCTATTATCATTTTGTTAGGCTGGATTTCCAGGAGAGACAATGGATTACCCAAGTGTTTCCTGATGATAGCTTTGTCACTAGAGTGCAGATCCTCCCACCAACTCAACAATTTTGGGTGGATGTTGGAGACTATGCCGAATCTGGGGACTTCGTGCCTCATTTTTTCTGCAAAGCAAATAAGGTTAGGCCCTTACTCCTACCGGACATGACTATTTATTGTCAATAATTATCAGGAAGCATTTAGTTCTCCAAATAAATGCACAGAACGTGAGGGCGTCCGTTTGGGTTTAGGGAAACCCGGTGGACTTTTGGATAAGGCTATCTTAAAAGCTATCGTGCGGACGACACTTTAGCTGACTAGGTTTGACCATGACGCATGCAACAGTGCAACAGAGTAAGGTTTCTATGGGGTTTTAGACCGGTACCCTTGAGCGGAAAACTCAAGGGGGAAAGGCACGAAACCTTCGACTGCACCGCTTATCGACTAGTTTTACCGCAAATAAGCCTTTCCGAATTTAGAGGGTGATAATATAGGAAGGGCGCAACCACTCATCAAGCGTTGCTATAGTATTTTGTTTGGCACGAGTGAAGTATGAATGTTGAGCATGATTTATGCAATAAGTATTAAAACAAGTTGTCATGTATTTGCACTTTAAAGAAAGCGGTAAAAACAGTAGTAATGATTTAAAACAGTTACAAAAGAAAACAAAGAGACATGTCAGTTTCGTCTTTGAGGAAAAGCAAATACCTGAAGTAAACAATTAATTTCATGTAAAGGGAATAAAAAAAGGTGCAAGTATTTAAAATAAAGGCACAAATTCACGAAACAATTTGAAATGGTAAAAGCCTATAATCCCAAGCAGAGTCGCCATGCTGTCGCACCACCTCTTTTTTCCTCGCGAAATATCGGGTTTATGACATTGGTTGGAACAACTCTTTCCTTTTGGGAAAGGGGTTTGCATATTTTAAAGAGTCGCCACCTAACGATTTTAACGGTGCGTTAGGGAACCTAAGGGGTTCAATTATAACTACGTTGCTAACCCGAGATTTGGGTAAGGGCTTGAAATTATCCTAAGGGGAAGGTGTTAGGCACCCCTCAGGATCCACAAGTGTGGTTCCCGGCCAAATGGTTTCGTGAATTTGTACAGCTAGCAAATAACAAGTAAAGGCTCAAATAAGAGGGGATTTAAGTTTTAAACATGAAGATGTTAGAAAAAACAGTAAAGAAGATTAGCTTTTGAAAAAGAATTACGAGCTAGCATATAAATGTGTCCTATGTTAATAATATGGATCACATCAATGCAATACCCGGTCATCATATCCATATTCTACCATTCCCACCCAGTAAGGCTATTAAAACGAGTGTTGGTCTCAACCTCTATTGCATGATGTACCCGTCCCTTAAAATTAGGCACCCCTCAGGATCCACAAGTGTGGTTCCCGGCCAAATGGTTTCGTGAATTGTACAGCTAGCAAATAACAAGTAAAGGCTCAAATAAGAGGGGATTTAAGTTTTAAACATGAAGATGTTTAGAAAAAACAGTAAAGAAGATTAGCTTTTGAAAAAGAATTACGAGCTAGCATATAAAGGTGTCCTAGGTTAATAATATGGATCACATCAATGCAATACCCAGTCATCATATCCATATTCTACCATTCCCACCCTGTAAGGTTATTAAAACGAGTGTTGGTCTCGACCTCTATTGCATGATGTTACCCGTCCCTTCCTATCAGTCCCGGAGGAAATAAGGACTTCTATCCTAAAATGAAGTACTAGGCAGACCCTCAGGTTTTAAAGGTAAAATTCTAACGCGACAGATAATAAAAAAAGGTAGGACTGCAGATAAAGGAAAGCATAGAAAACAGATAAAGGCTCAGATATTCCTCCACACACAGTACACATAAGCAGCATGTCTCATACGCAATTAAGGTCCATATTAATTCAGAATCCTAAAACATGGTATCTAGGTGATAGACAGATTATTGCATATTTCAGAGAGGAAGTCTTAATCAAGCTTGCCTACTGGTTTTAAGCATGCTGGCAGTTAAACATGATCACAAAGAAAGTTCTGATTTTATCTTTTTTAAGTTAATTACCTAAGGTTTGCCTAAGTGTCGGATAACCTGCAACAGCTATTCAGATTGGTTAATGACTCTAAGTTGTTTTAGCTAATAACATGTGATTCTAGGTATGAAGATGTACAAAGACTAATTACCATTTGCTGAGAACAAGGCACTGTTCTGTGTTTAGACTAAATGCAGTTAAATAGATACAATCCTATAGCATGATATCTAATGTAGCATGATGCGTAATAATTTAAACATGATTTCTAAATGCACATAGAATCATAGCATTATGCACAATTTCAGGAGTATCATAGGTGACGGATTTTTAATGGTTATTCACCTAGAGCAGGATCTCTACGTGTATGGCATGATGAGGCATGATTACAACTTATTTATCCAAAGACAGTACTTCAAGTGAAATTTCAGAACGTAGGCAGAATCACGTAATAGCAACTTATTTCATTGTAATTATTTATCCTATAGGCAAGATTTCTAAATGTGGAGATGAGATGTTGAATACACATGAATCCTAAGTAGCATGATATCTAATGCATGGCATGGTGTTCCTAAACATGGCTCCTATTGCGCATAGAGAGATAATAAACCTAGAAAACATGGTCTCTACCCTTAATTATACTATAGCATGCATATCACCTACCCATTTTCACTATCCGACCCCAGAGTTGTTTACAAATAATTATTACAGGCCATTGAATACGAACTACACAACTGAAATAGAAGGAAAATAAGAAGTTAACTATAGGGGGCCTACAGAATAGGCTCAAGTCTCCAAGTCCTCAACCCCAGGTATTATTTCACAACCTTCTCATAATCCGGGTGTGTCAGAGTTCCCTAAGGACCTCAAGGGCTCCCGGGCAGTGCTCACACCCAGATTTCATAGCCAAAAGAGTAAGTGCAGTGGAATGGCCATCCTCTGTGTGTCAAAGTTCAGAGGGAGCTCAAGGGTTCCAAGGCAATGCTCACACAGAAGGGGCAGAACCTAGACTTCTAAGAGTATATGTGAGAGTGATTTTTATTTTTTAAAAGGGTTTAAGTAAGAAAACAGTTTTGAGAAAGGGTAAGTAAGAAAACAGTTTTGAAGAGGAAACTTGATTGGAATAAAAGTTCCACATCACACAAAGGATCAGGGATAGTCCAACAATCAAAAACAGGGGTAATGGAATTTGAGGGATAAATACATAGCATGTGAGAGAAAACATGTAGCAGGCAGACACACATATAGGCATACCATCAGAAGCTCCTAAGGGTCCAGAGGATTAGGGGTACAGTAAAGTATTAGGTTAGATTAACACCAAAACAACTAAGACCATGATTAAACTAACGTAACAGTCATAGGCATGGAGATTCACGTAAGAAAGAAGGTGCTAGGTATGCAGAAACATGCTGGTCATAAACAAGTAAGGCCTATCTTAACATGCATATGGGAGCTCAGGATCCTAGGTACATGTTGAATAATAAGTAAAAGCAAATTAGAAACACACTGAATTACAAAAGTGATAGAAACATGTTGGTTTGAGGACTGAAATCTAAATTAGAACATACCAGTGAACTGAAGAAAGCAGTAACACAAATAGGAAGTAGGAGATGCACAATAGTGAGCCCTGGCGTGCAGCCGACTAACTTAGAATAGTAGTAGCTAGCACAGAAGAGAGAGCAGAGAGTTTTTTAATTGTGAGAGAGAGATTTTGAACAGATCAGTTCGTGTGTGTGGAAAATAAGAGGCTTGGGTGTATATAGCTTTGAAAACAGTAGTAAATAAGGTGCAGATCAAAGTCAGGCATCAATTAAGGGAATCCGAATCAATCAGTTTGAGAATAGCATGGGTACTTCCTTAATTCAGGGAGTGAACTCTCCAACGGTAGGAAAATGTTACAAGTAAGGAAAGGAAGCAAATAAGGAAAGATTCATACATAGTAAGCACATAGTAGGGAATTGGGGGAAGGTTCTTTAAAGCACTACTGTAAGAATCAATTGATAGTAATAAAGCAAGAAATAGTCGTACAGATTGTTAGTGGAAATCAATTAAAGGAAATCAATCACAGGAAATTAAGGATTCGAAATAGGAGTAGTACTAGTTTAAGAATTAGCATAGGTTATACAAAGTAAACACATAATAGGAGAGAGCCAGAAACCCTAGTGATTAAAACAGGGTAAAATCACATGAATCACTGAATAAGCATAATACAAGCAGGAAAGGCGAAGATTTAGAGGTATCGATAAACAATAAATAGAGATGAATTACAGATTAGGCATGGTAATAGCAACCAGAAACCCTAACAAGCAATCACAAAATCACAGAATAATCAAAAGAACAGAGTGAACACAATAGAACAAATGAACACATCGTTGTAAACAAACTCAGAGCCATAGGTGAAAGCTAAGACTTTAGGATTTTTTAACGAAATAACTCAGACACAAGGGGAAAAGGCTGGAATAAAGATTAAACATAATAAAAATCACAAGATAATACTTAAAATATGAAGGGAAATCATTTTTGAAAAGAGGTTTGAAAACCCTTGTTAGAAGGTGAAGAGTCATTTCATGAAAATCGGAAAACCTTTTTAAAACACAAAAAATAGCTCGGAATAAGCCTAGATCTGTTATAGATCTATGAAAATCAGAGACTGATAGTTAGGGTTTCATAGAGACAACCCAAAGAGAAGGAGAAACGGCTTTGAAACCACTGGTTCTAGCCGGAAATAACAGAATCTTATTCGGACGGCCATGGATGGCTGAAGAACGGCATGTGAGATCATGGGAGGTAAGTAAACCGCCTCTGGTTCCCTTGAAAACCTCAGGACAGCATCAATCCGTGTAGGAGGAGAGCCATAGGCTGGGGGTGGTGGTGAGACCACCATGGTTACCGGCAAAGCGACGACCAGTGAGAGGATAGGTTTAGCAGAGAGGGTTTTGAGAGAGATGAGAGATTTAACGGCGGAGAGAATGAGAGGGGGAAGGGGTAGTCTTTAGGGTTAAATTAGGAAAGGGGGGATCTGGACCGTTGATCAACAATTGATCAACGACCAGGATTAAATCAAGTATTGGGTCGGTTTGATAAGGTATTGGTCCTGGGGTATTGGGGCGTTTAAGTGGGTAAGGTGTCCGGTTTTAATAGGTTAGAATTGAAATGGAAAATGACTATTTGTCAAATACCCCATAAAAATAGATAAATAATTTATAAAAATAGCTGATAATTATAAAAATAAAATTGATAATTAATAAAATTAAATTATCATGATTAATTAGTATTTTAAATATAGAATGACTAATTATTGGGCCAAAATAGCATAAAACATATGATTAGGCAATAATTGCAAAGTTATTGCAATTATAGTCAAAGAGTGCCAATCTAGCCAATTGTGAAATAATTTGATATTACCAAGGCCAAAAATAATGTATTAAGTCAAGAGATGTCTTTGGAATCATTTGTAATGCAATTTATAATTAATTATTAGAGATAAAAATACTGGATAAATTGGAAATAAATTTGTAAAAATATGAAAAAATTATGGAAAAATACCAATTGTTATTGAACTTGATTTAGAAGGTATATATGCAAATTTAAAAATAATAATGTGAGGAAAAATTGTGTATCAACAGATGTTGCAAGACTTCTATATTCTGCTTCTACTGAGCTTCTAGACACTGTCTGCTGCTTCTTAGATTTCCATGACACCGGTGATTCCCCAAACTTCACAAAGAAACCAGTTACTGGTCTTCTGGTATTAGGACATGCAGCCCAGTCTGCATCACAAAATCAAGTCAAACTGTTTGCACTTTTACTGCTCAGTAGAATTCCCATTCCTACAATTCTTATTGCTGCTTCCCAATGAGATTGCTTGGGTAACTGCATATATTGACGAAGTGTTTTCACAACAAATATTATATCTGGCCCTGTGATGGTCAAATATATTAATCTCCTAATCAATCTCCGATAACTTGCAACATCCTTCTTCAATTCATCTTCAGATACCCCAACACGTGCATCAAATTCTGTTGAAGTAAACTTTGGATTCATATCTATTGGAGTGGCTACTTGTCACGATCCTAAAACCACTAGCCGTGATGGAACCTAACCCAACCTGCTAGGTAAGCCAACTAATAACTATCAAATTTCAATAATCTTAACAAGTCAATTAAACAGAATAAATTATCTAAGTATAATACATTTTCCAAGGGCTTGTAGTACAAATCATGAGCTTCACGAATAGAGTTTACAAAGCGAAAATGGAATAAATACATAGTCTGTTTGAAAAGTACATAAACAACATAATTTAATCTAAGGCTACCCCGAACAACAGAGGCAGCTACAACATGGACGCAAGTACATCTTCAAATTCAGCAGCCCTCGAACACAGCAACAACTGTAGCCAACATATGCGTGCAATGTGCAGAAGTGTAGTATCAGTACAACCGACCCCATGTACTGAGTAAGTAACAAACCTAACCTTAGTTTGAAAACAGTGACGAGCTAACACTGGGTCGGGTCCAACACCAATATTTGCACAAGAGTTCATAACAACACAAATGCAAGTTATAAAGGGGTATCTCAGAAGTAAAAATACTCAACTCGTTCACAGTTCCAGAAGTAAAAATACTCAATTCTTTTGCCAGAAATGCCAAAATAATACAAGTAAGTTTGAAAACTGTGATTTTTCTCAAAACATTTCAACAATGAGTAAGAAGTTCCATTTTCATTCCAAATAACAAGTACAAAATCCCTCTCTATGCCCACATATCAATGTGTGTAATAATCATGAATGACGTGATACCGTGCAGCATGAGGAAAATACATCTCTATGCATGTATGTCATGTATGTATACCAATTCCATGTATCCCAGAGATGAATCATGTACTCACACTCTCAGAGCACTCAATCTCACTATTTCTACTCATCAATACTCAACCACTCGGTATTGTATATGGACCATACGGCCCAGGGAAGATCCATCCCGAAGTATATATATCACTGATCATCAATTACTCAGTACGAGGAAGGTCGATCCAGCCCCATGGAAAAGATCCATCTCCAAGTATGTAATGCTTCGGACAAGATCCATGTCCAGGGAAGATCCATCCCTCAATACAATCAACTGCGCTCACTGGGGTGTGTATAGACTCCGGAGGGGCTCCTACAGCCCAAGCGCTATCATAAGCCAGATCCAGGCATAAATCAATAGAACATGTTGCGGCGTGCAGCCCGATCTCATAATTGTCACTCACAATCAGTCTCTCAACCTCACTCAGCCATCAATTTCTCCAGTCTCACTATCGAACTCTCAATATCATGAAACTATCCCGACAATAATGATATGATGTATCAATAATCAACACTGAGACTGAGATATGATATGAATGCATGAATATGACTGAGTATAAATGTCGATGAAATCAGTGTGATGACAGCAAGAAAACGACCACTATGGGTCCTAACAATATCAGCATAAAAGCCTAAACATGATGTTTAGCATTATTGACAGCGCAAGTACTTTATCACATAGTGGAAACACAAATATCAACAAAATAGGGCCACTATACAGTGCCATGGGAACAACCAAGTTCCAATTCACAAGGTGCACGCCTACACGCCCGTCACATAGCATGTGCGTCACCTCAATACCAATCACATAACACGTATTGCGGGGTTTTATACCCTCAACACTAAGTTTAAAAGAGTTACTTACCTCAAACGAGCCAATACCCATACCGAGCAAGCCAAACGATCCTCCAAAGATGCCATCCTGCGCGTTCCGACCTCCGAACGACTCAAAACTAACCAACAATAATTCAAATACATCAAACAATGCTAACAGAACCAATCCCGATCATAAAAGATCGAATCTTGAATCAAAGCCCGAAATCGGACCCAAAACCCCAACTCGGGCCCGTAACTCAGAACCTGACAAAACTCACAAAATACGACAACCCATTCAATTTCGAGTCCAACCATACCAGTTTCACTCAAATCCGACTCCAATTTTAAAACTCAAAAATTCATATTATGAAACTTTAGGTCAAAACCCCCCAATTTCCTCGCAAAAATTCATCAACCAATCGCCAAAAATGAAGATAGATTCATGAAATATGATCAAAACCGAGTAGAGAACACTTACCCTAATTCATATGGTGAAAATTTCTCCAAGAATCGCCTCAATCCAAGCTCCATAACTCCCAAAATAAAAAAATGGCTGGAACCCTCGAAATATAGTACTTTATAATCACTGGGCGAATCAATGAATCGCGATCGTTCGCGATCGCGAAGAAGAAGGTGCACTACCTCTGCAAAGACACTGCGCGATCGCGTAACAAGCTATGCGATCGAGAAGCACGAACTGCTCAGCCTCGAAAAGAAACTAGGTGAACGCGGCCCCAGGCTCGCGAACGCGATGAAGAAACCATGAAGACCTACCCAGCTCAACTCTACAATGTGAATGCGTGCACACATACGCGAACACGATGCTCGATCTGCAGTAACCTATGCGAATGTGGACCCATATTCGCGAACGTGATGAATAACCACTCAGCCTCAATTTCTCCCTTACGCGATCGCATCCCTCAGCCTGCGATCGTGAAGAACATTGTGTGCACCAGACATCAGCAGAACCAACAGTGAAGAATGAAGGAAAAATGATCCGGAATCCATCCAAAACGCACCCGAGACCCCTCGGTACCCCGTCCAAACATGCTAACAAGTCCCATAACATAACACGGACCTACTCGAGGCCTCAAATCACATATAACGACATCGAGACGAAGAATCTCACCTCCAATCGAACTTCAAGAACTATGAAACTTCAAACTTCCACAACTGTTGCCGAAACCTATCAAATCACGTCTGATTGACCTTAAATTTTGTACACAAGTCACATTTGACATTACGGACCTGATCCAAATTCCGGAATCAGAATCCGACCCCGATATAAAAAAGTCCACTCCCGGTAAAACTTTTCGAAAATTCCAACTTCCGCCATTTCAAGCCAAATTTTACCATGGACCTCCAAAACACAATCCGGACGCGCTCCTAAGTCCAAAATCACCCAACGGAGCTAACTGAACCGTCAAAAATCCAATCTGAGATCAAATTCTAAAAAGCCAAACTTGGTCAAACCTCAAATTTAAAGCTTCTAGCTGTGAATCATTCTTCCAAATCAATTCTTAATAACCTGAAAATCAAAACTGACGATTCACATAAGTCATAATACATCATTCAGAGTTACTCATGCCCTCAAACAACCGAGCATAGTGAAATTGCTCAAAATGACCGGTCGGGTCATTACATCCTCCCCCACTTAAACATACGTTCGACCTCGAACGTGCCAAGAGTTGTTCCAAAAGCCATCAATCCGTCGTGTAACCTCACTATGCACAGGTGATCCCACGTCACCCTATCTCATATAGGTCTGATAACACAACATGACTGAAATTCCTCAATCCAACCTAGCCCATAAGCCTTAAAATCTAATTTCCACACCCGAAATTTTCTATAAGATCAGAATCTCGCATCTACGCACTGTATAAGTCTAAACAAGCTGTATCAAGCCATAGTCATAACCCAACTCGAAATCACATGATATACCGCATAATTCAAACACTCAAAGCGAAAATTTCTAATCGTAGAAACTGCTCAAACAACCCAATGCCGGTTATGCACCTCTTACCGAACAAAACCCCATTCTAACACCTTCATATACTGCCAATGATGAAAGAAACATGCAGAAACCCATAACCATTCTTCGGATCAACAAGTTGTGGAACTCCCTCCCTTTGATAGGAACTATAGCAAATATCTAAGCCGATCAACATCAATATCCTTCCAAATATATTGCAACTAGATCTGATAGCACCCATTCTAGGTCCGATGACCTCATTTAATCCATCACAACCACTCTAATGACATGCCACATCAATATAATCTAAAGCCACAACCCGTATAATCCGTGCACCAGTAAGCAACAAGCCAAGTGTACTCAAACATAGAAAATGACTCAAACGAGAGAATCGTCTCGCAAGCTCAACAAATACCGCAACAACGAGATGCTAAAAACCCGTCACACGCCGTAGAACCATAACACACGAATATAGCACAAGGATCATATCTCATCATAACTTTGCTGCAATGCGTGACCCCATCCAAACGATGGTCCATATTATATACATCGCTCCGCTTGCTCAAAATCAATAACCACGCGAAATTTGACATCAATTAATCAAAGTGCATTACCATAACCACGGAGAATCAGACGATTCAATGCCATCCAAAACCTGGAAGAACATAACTGATACGCCCTCAATCACGCAATACCCAATTACTTATCTCACTCAAATTCCGCTACAAGACCACAATCGAACCGCACCATCTGTGCCCATAACCAACAGATCACAACTCCTCGCAGCATATAAGAGTAACTCATAAATCACTTGAGAACATGAATAAGCTCAACAACAATCGAATGACACATCCCTCAGCAATAGCAGTTTGAAATCAACCAACCCGACTTGGTGTAGAATACACATCCCTAATTGGGCCTACCAATGGACCTCCAAATCGACTCTGTTCCCCCACAATTAGATGATTAACCCTTCGAAAGTCCACAATAACTGAATCACAACATGTTATCCCTTAGCTAGCTTCGGCCACAACCTCACAGCCCGCCACTATGAAACAATCTGCTGCTGAGAACTCCCAGTCTCCAAATTCATAGAACACCTTTACCGCCATATCTGATCCCAACTCCACCACCAGAATGTCTAACACATCTCTCATACACGATCATCCCACAAGGAATACTTCTATAATTCTTCCGTTCCACATAGCAAAATTTGATTATCTGCAGTCGATCAACCAGGGGAGTGCCGCAGAACCAATGAAGTATCCATAAATCAAACACATCGCCCTTCCCGAAATGAATACTCTTGTCAAGCCATACTAAATAGTAACATCATTACCTGGTCATCTAAAGCCGTCTACGCTGCCTACGAATTTCATGACCTTCCCTTCGAAACTGAATTGTGACCTTGCACCTACAATTCTCAATACTACACAACACACCGCACCCATTATGCCATCATATGAAAAGAATACAAAAATCTCAACCAACTCCGGGTCGCAAGCAACTACATGCTCGATTAGCCAATAACTTTCCATTTGATTTCATCCTGGAGAAATCACAACACACAACATGCTCCACACACCGGTAGGAAATATACATATCAAATTAGGGTAGAAACCATCAAGAATTCTCCGAGATCCATTTGCACTTAACCAAACCGTCAGAACTTAATCCCCCTAACTCAACCAATCTACGCAAGTCGCCAAAACCCAAGAGCATTGCCACGAATCACACCTAGAAACTCACCACATCATAAGCACCCAAAGAACCGATATTACCCATTACCATGCCGATCCAACCTACTACCGAGCTGTCCTATTTTACCGAGTTCCTCCTGAATTACCTTCAAATTGATTCTTCTCCTTGCCATAATACCACACCGCCCTAAGGCTCATAAGCCGCTGAATTTCCTCTTTATGTATCCCAAAATTACCACAACTCAAATACTTACTCAGAAGAGAATTTCCTGCGAATCTAAAGCCATTACCTTCACCTTTCTGATACTGATATGAAGAACCCATAATAATATAGAAATGACACAAATCTTGATGCTTTCCAATATAAATCTCAGTTTCTAGACAAATGAATATCCTGAAGATTCCCAATTGTTACATATAAATCTTGAATCCATCAGAATCATTCTCAAGAGTCTTCCACTCTGCTCAAATCTCAACTAAACTGACCAAACGGGCCGAACAACATGTGCCCATTAGCACAATAATAACCAAGGGAGTAATCCACACTCCTAAGCAACAGGGTGAATCCCTACTTCGTGCACACTACATCCTTTACGAATAACAACTCAATCATTCTACGATTCCCATATACCCATAGAGTGAAATACGACATATATCCAGAAATTCCCTTACTCGAGTCAACCTCAATCTCAACCACTGTAGTCATCACTGATTCATCAATATACTTCCAACCGAAACCAATACAACACATGATCGTGCCATCAACTCGTCGATAGCAGACTCCCCCACTTGTATAAAAGCCAGGGATCAATACACACAATAATTCACAATACCCATACTCTATTACTTCCAGGATACCGCAGTGAGATTCAACTAAATCCTCCCTGAGCTCCTATAGCTTAAACCATCTAATACTTCAAATTATCTGCAAATCTCGCATTCACCTTTGTAATAGCCAATCCAACTTTCCTAAGCAACCCGAACTCAAATTTCAACACATAATTTACTGATAAAGGAGGACTTGCCACAAAACAACATAAGGATCACACAACCTCAGGACACCTCGCAGGAGATAACCCCACCTACTTAGCCTCAAACTGATGTCTCTCTATACTCCTCCATAATCATAACTATTATGCAATCACTTTATCCCGATTGAGTCTGAACTCATAACACAACATGAAGATCTACTTCACTCCACAATTAAACTACACGAGAGGTCTTTCAGTACACCCATAACTCGAGGCCACACGCAAAATCCATATAGGAGTCAAACACCCAATAGTCCTTGCTAAATTTCCAGCAAACTCTCCTTGTCACATTCAAATAATATTAACACATCTCACCATCAAATCATACTCGCCACATAGTCATCCAGTCACAAATCCTACCAATAAGGGCACAAACGGACATATAAGTCCCAAATGCACGTGCTCACACGATCTAAATCCAAGTACTAAAGCCACAGACAAAACCCAGCCTCAAGTCCTCTAGATTTTCCCATCATCAACATACCAAAATCACATCTGGCACCTCAATCACAGAACTCATAAGTCGTCGATGCACAACTGATACCGAGCGCTCATGTGTGCACACGAATGCGTGGAAGGAATTCAAAGAGATACGCTTCAAGCTGAATCAATGTCGCACGATAAGGAAAGAAAATAGGAATTATATCCTAAATGTCTTGTAGCCTCTCGAAGATAGGTATGGACGTCATCATACCGATCCGCAAGACTCTACTAGACACTTGCTCATGACTTGTAGAACCTATGAACCTAGAGCTCTGATACCAATCTGTCACGACCCCAAAACCACTCTTCGTGATGGCACCTAACCGAACCCGCTAGGTAAGCCAACTAATAACTATCAAATTTCAATAATCTTAACAATTCAATTAAACAGAATAAATTATCTCAATCTATTACATTTCTCAAGGACTAGTAGTACAAATTATTAGCTTCTAAGAATAGAGTTTACAAAGCGGAAATGAAATAAATACATAGTTTATTTGAAAAGTACATAAAAAACACAATTTAATATAAGGCTACCCCGAACAACAGAGGCAGCTACAACATGGACGCAGGTACATCTTCAAATTTAACAACCCTCAAACACAGCAACAACTGCAGCCAACATCTACACACAATGTACAAAAGTGTAGTATAACTATAACCGACCCCATGTACTGAGTAAGTAACAAACCTAACCTTAGGTTGAAATCAGTGATGATCTAATACCGAGTCGGGTCCAACACCAATATTTCCACAAGAGTTCATAACAACACAAATGCAAGTATAAAGGGGTATCTCAGAAGTAAAAATACTCAACTCGTTCACAGTTCTAGAAAATAGGTTTGCTTTTCAAGTATCTTAGTAAAATTCAATTCTTATGCCAGAAATGTCAAAAAAATACAGGTAAGTTTGAAAACTGTGATTTTTCTCAAAAACATTTCAACAATGAGTAAGAAGTTTCATTTTCATTCCGCATAACAAGTATAAAATCCCTCTCTATGCTCACATATCAATATGTGTAATAATCATGAATGACGTGATACCGTGCAACATGAGGAAAATGCATCTCTATGCATGTATGTCATGTATGTATACCAATGCCATGTATCATAGATGAATCATATACTCACACTCTCAGAGTACTCAATATCACTATCTCACTCTTTCCACTCATCAATTCTCAACAAGTCGGTACTGTATATGGCCCATACGGCCTAGGAAGATCCATCCCGGAGTATATACATCACTGATCATCAATCACTCAGTACCGAGGAAGGCTAATCCATCCCCACGGAGAAGATCCATCTCCAAGTAAGTAATTCTTCGGACAAGATCCATGTCCAGGGAAGATCCATCCCTCAATATAATCAATCGCGCTCACTGGGGTGTGTATTGACTCCGGAGGGGCTCCTACATCCCAAGCGCTATCATAAGCTAGATCCAGGCATAAATCAATAGAACATGTTGCAACGTGCAGTCCGACCCCATAGCTGTCACTAACAATCAGGTTCTCAGCCTCACTCAGCCATCAATCTCTCCAGTCTCACTCTCGGGCTCCCAATGTCATGAAACTAGCCCGACAACAATGATATGATGTATCAATAATCAAAACTGATACTGAGATATGATATGAATGCATGAATATGATTGAGTATAAAATATCGATGAAATAGAACTGAAGCATCTCTACTACAAACTGAAATAGTACCTGTGATAATAGCATCGGATGACTCAGCCTCAGGTCTGGCTGGAAAAGCATAACCTTGGGGCTAGGGCCCACCATTCTGAACCATATCTCTGGGACGACCATTAATTGGCGGTCCTCCACCTCTAGCGGCTTGACCTCCACCTCTCACCATCTGACCCCTACCTCAGGCCACCTGACCTCTGCCTCTGGCTGGCTGGGCAGGCGGTGCAGCAGCTGGTGCCAGAACCATGGCACGAGAACTCTGATGTTGTGAACTACTCGACGCACGAGGGCAATATCTAGTAATGTGCCTCGGATCACCACAAGTATAACAAGACCTCGGCTGCTGGTACTGCTGACCATGAAACTGACCCTATCGACCTGAATAACCACCCTGAAAACTCTGAAGATGAGGTGCACTGATAGGAGCTGCCGGTGCACTGTAGGCTGACTGATCAGAATAAGGCATATAAGGGCCACGACTACCTAGGGCACCGCGGGATGCCTGGAGTGCTGAATGAAATCGCCTGGGATGATGGCCTCTACCATAAGTACCCCTGCCCCCAGATGAGGCACAGATGAATCCACCGGAATGACGAGGCCTCTTGTCCGACCCCTGACCTCCTTTTCTAAGAACCATCTCGACTCGTCTGGCCACATTGGCCGCATCCTGGAAAGAAATATCACTCCCTGTTTCCTTATCCATATGCAATCTAATAGGTTGAGCAAGACCCTCAATAAAATTCCTCACACTCTCTCTCTCTCTCTCTCTCTGTGAGAAGAAAAAGAATAGCATGACGGGCCAAATCCACAAAACGAGTCTCATACTAAGTAACACTCATGCTGCCTGCTGGAGATGCTCGAACTGACGGGGACGCTCCCCTCTCAAGGTGATAGGAATAACCTTCTCTAAGAAGAGATGTGAGAACTAGTCCCAAGTAAGAGCAGGCGACCTAGCTAGTCTGGTCAATAAATAATCCCTCCACCATTTCTTGGCGAAACCGGTCATCTGAAAAGCAGCAAAGTCGACCCCATTGGTCTCCAATATACCCATGTTCCCAAGAACCTCGTAACAACTATCAAGGTACTTCTGGGGGTCCTCTGAAGTGGCACCACTGAAATGAACTGAGAAAATCTTGGTAAAGCTATCCAATCTCCACAAGGCCTCGAAGGACATAACTGACTCATCAATGGGTTGTGCCGCAGCAACCGGTTGAACCACCCCGACTGGATGAGTTGCTGGAGTCTTTAATTTGGGAGCCATCTGCTTCGGAGTGTGAGTAGCAGGAGTCCGGGCTCCTCCTCCAGCCTGAGATACGGCTGGTGCCATGGGGAATGTTTCAGTCTGGGCCACACTCTCCATAAGGCCCACTAATCGGACCAAGGCATCCTGGAGCACTAGGGTGGCAATAAACCCCTCTGGGACCTGAGGTGGTCATGCAGGAATAGTCTGATCTGGAACCTCCTCATCGAACTCTACCTGAGGCTCCGCAGTTGGGACTACTGCTCGGGCCCTGGGCTGAGCCCTACCCTTGCCTCGGCCTCTGGCACGGCCTCAGCCTCGACCTCTACCCCTCGTAGGATCTGCTGCTGGAAGATCCGACTGCTGATCACCGAAGGAAGCGGTACGTGTTCTCGCCATCTGCGAGAGAATAATAATAGGAGAATTCAATCAGTATTGAGATAACAAAACCGCACGACAGAGTTGAATAAAAGCGAATTTGTTCCTAAACTTCATAGCCTATGTGAGATACGTACAGACGTCTCCGTACCGATCCCCCAAACTCTACTAAGCTTGTCCGTGAATTATGAGACCTAAGCAACCTAGTGCTCTAATACCAACTTGTCACGGCCTAAATTCCCACTATCGGGGCTGTGATGGCGCCTAACGTTGCATTCGCTAGGCAAGCCAACATTATAGATTCACAACATAAAAATCTAAAAACTTGCGGAGAATTACTACTCTTCAACACATGATAAATTAATAAGGAAACGCAAATTCATAACGACATCCGCACATATGACATATATATGTATCTATCTACCCATGATCTTGAGTCACAACTCATGGGCTACTATGATTTATCTACAAGTATTTAGCTGAAGGAAAAATGCACAATTTTTTATGAACCAAAGGAAAACAGTAAAATGATCAGATAGGAGGGGACTCCAGGAATAAGCGGACGTCGGCAGATCTACCTTGGGTCTCCAGGTAAAGAAGTCAACAGCAAAGCTCAGAATCAGATCGGACGGACACCTGGATCTGCACAGAAAGTGCAGAGTGCAGCATTAGTTCAACCGACCCCATGTACTGGTAAGTGTCGAACCTAACCTCGGCAAAGTAATGACGAGGCTAGGACAATACACCCACATATAACCTGTGCAATATAATCATACAAGTAGCAACAATAGTAAGAAAAGAAATAGAGCTAGCAATAATGGAGAGGGGACATGCTAAGGGGTTTACAATACAAAGAACAAGAAACAGGGATAAGACAGAATCAACCAATACGCCTTAAACGAGATAAACAAGTAAAACGGGAAAGAAAATTGCACGACATCATCCTTCGTTCTTTTATTCTCAATCTCACCATATGAATAATAGAACGGCACGACATCACCCTTCGTGCATTAACACTCTTATAATATAATGTTGCATCACCCTTCGTGCATTATCACTCACAAGACATGGCACAACATCATCCTTCGTGCTTTTACACTCACAAGACATGGAACAAAATCATCCTTCGTGCTTTTACACTCACAAGACATGGCACGACATGACCCTTCATGCATTAACACTCACTCACAAACATTCCACGGCATCACCCTTCGTGCTTTACACTCTTCCTCACCAAAACAAAGATCAATAACAACAGAGAGACAAAGATATCATAAATCAGTTTTACTTCAATATTCAGTACAACAATACCAATTTCAACCTTGAGTCAATACTCAACAATTATCAATTTCAGTAAAAATAAGATGAGAGTAGCCCAACATAACAATTAGCTAAGCTTAGCATGAACAAATCGATTAAAGGCTACAACGTTTACAAGAATAGTATTCACTTGCATGCTATGACTCGACATCAACACATAGGTTCTTGTAACCTCACCTATATACTGTACTCAATAACAAACCATGTCGCAAGTAGTAAATTAATACCTAATCCCTCAAGCCAAAGTTAGACACGACACTTACCTCGATCCTCAAGTACAGCTTTTCCTCTAGAATTCACCTCCAACCCACTCGTATCTAGTCATAATTAGCTTAATAACATCAATTATCGCTAAAGAAATCAATTTCAATACAAAATTATAGAATTCCCGAATTTTCCCCCAAAAAAGTCAAAAATCGACCCCGAGCCCGCTTGGTCAAAACTCAAGGTTCGGACCAAAATCCGTTCAACATTCACCCCCGAGCCGGAATACGTAATTAGTTCCGTAATCCGACCTCAAATCAAGGTCTAAATCCCCAAAATTTGTAAAATCTCCAATTCTCCCAAAATCCCTAATTTCTACCCTTAAAGAACAAGATTTAGGACTAGGATTTCAATGAGTGAAAATGGAAATTGAAAAAAACGAGTTAAGAAGAGAAAACCTATGATTTGGTGTTGAAATCCCTCTTAAAAAATCGCCCTAGGTCGAGTTCTAGTGATGAAAAATGAAATTTGGGACAAAGTCCCATTTTTTTGGTCTGTTTTAAATTCACTGGACAGACCTTCTTCGCGTTCGCGAAGGGCCTATCGCGATCGCGAAGCTTTGGCTCTATTAGCCTACGCGTTCGCGAGATACACTTTGCATTTGCGAAGGCTTACTCCCCCTAGCCTACGCATTCGCGAGCCAAGTGTCGCGTTCGCGATGAGTATCGTTATTTCCCCTCCCCCAGGTCCCTAAGCCATCGCGTTCGTGTGGAGGCTGGTCGCGTTCGTGAAGGGTAACACCCCCAATGCTCTGCGTTCACGACCAGTACTTTGCGTTCGCGAAGATGAAAATTCCCTTCCAGCCTACTTCTCCTTCGTGATCGCGAAGAAGGTTCAGACACCAGATACAACCATTTACCCAGATTTTCCATGTCCAAAACATCCCGTAGCCTATCCGAAACTCACCCGAGCCCTCAGAGCTCTAAACCAAACACGCACACAAGTCATAAAACATCATACGAACTTTCTCGTGCGATCAAATTGCTAAAATAATACCTAAAACTACGAATCTAGCACCAAAACATATGAAATTCTCAAGAACACTTTAAAATTACTATTTTCTCAACTAAAGGTCCGAATCACGTCAAATCAATTCCCTTCCTCACAAAATTTCACAGAAAAGGTATAAATATCATAACAAACCTGTACCGGGCTCCGAAACCAAAATACGGGCCCGATACCAACAAGATCAAACATTAAGCAAATTCTTTAAAATCATAATTTTTCAGTCTTTCAATTTTTGTCAAAAATTCATATCTCGAGATAGGGACCTCAGAATTAGATTTCGGGCATACGCTCAGGTCCCATATTTTACTACGGACCCACCTGGACAGTCAAAACACGGGTCCGGGTCTGGGTCCGTTTGCTCAAAATATTGACTAGAGTCAACTAAAAATCATTTTTAAGGCCAAAAATTATTGTTTCTTAAATTTTCCACATAAAATCTTTTCGGAAATACGCTCGGACTGCGCATGCAAATCGAGGAGGGTAAAAATGAGATATTTAAGGTTAGAGAGCACTAAATAGAGTTTTAAAACACAAGATGACCCTTAGGGTCATCACAAACAACCACAAAGTCTGCTCGTTTCTTCTTCGTAAATAGTGAATAGTCATATACACATTACTTATACCCTGCTTCAAGAAGTGCCTCTTGTAAGTTTGATTTTCCATAGTCTTGAAGCTTTTTTTAGTCCATATAAGGACTTCTCTAGATTGCACACCTTAGTCTCCCCCTGTCTTCTAAAACCATGAGGTATTTCCATATATACTTCTTCATATAAGTCTCCATGCAAAAATACATTATACGCATCCATTTGATACGTAGTCCACCCTTTTGATGTTGCTACTACTATAACTTACCTCACAATTACCATTTTGACAACTGGTGAAAAGGTCTCCTGGTAGTCTAACCCCTCCTTTCGGATCTATCCTCTTGCTACTAGCATGGCCTTGAAACTTTCAACATCTCCATTAGCTTTATACTTTATTTACTACACCTATTTTGATCCAATTGTGTTTTTTCCCTTGGGCAAGTCTGCTATCTCCCATGTCTTGTTGTCCTCCAATGCCTTGATTTCCTGCTTCAACCCATCTCTTGTCTCTTGATGCTTCTGTGAAGTTTTTGTGGTATTGTGAGTGCTGAGACCTTTGCCACAAAGCTTTTACATGCCTATGAAAGCTGATCATAACACAGATAGTATGAAATAGGATATAGTGACACATTATGTGCTTTGTTCTTGGTAACATAATCTTGTTGGTTCTTCTGCCAGATCTTCTTGGCTCTTGACCTCCGATTTCTTAGGGTACATATTCAGGTTCAACATCTATGCATTCAACATCCAGAGATTGGCTTGGTGCAGGATCATTTTTTGCATGCTCATCATGTTTAGCTTGTTGAGATTTAGATACTTGTTCAGATACTGCAGCATCAACGACATTGCCTTCTTCAACATGAGAAATGGGGCCATTTTCACAGGTCGAATCATCTTCATGAGCTTAATGAGCTGCATCATAGTCATCAACTGTATTAGTTTCACCTTCAGATGCATGATCTGCAGCAGGTGTCTGCAATGATTCAAGTGTATGATCTGCAGCATGTCCCGGTAATGGTTCATGCTCAAATGATACACTCCCCATAGCAGGAACATTAACACGATGCAATGAGTAAGACTTAGCAAATGGGAACATATGCTCTTTGAATATAACATCCCTGCACGCACAAAAATGATAGTAGCAAGGTCCATGAGTTTGTAGCCCTTTTGTGTGTCAGAATAGCCCAAGTGCACAACAAGTTTGGCTCTTGTTAAGAACTTGTTTGTCTCAAAGAAAACATTGCCAGCTTATCCGGCATGGGTCCAAAATTCCCGGAACTAACCGGACATTACAGCGGAAATCACGGGACATGTCAAAAAGGGACCAACAGTCACCAAATCAAGGACTTTTTACCCTTTGTAGAATAATAGAATAATACCTTAAAAGTAGGATTGATCTAATATATAAATGGGGCATGATAGTTCATGAAAGACATTGTAACTTACACTCATAAGCAATACATTATTGTTACTCTTTGAGCTCTCATTCTTTGGTGTCACAGTACCGATCAGAGCACTTTATACTCGATGGGCTCCAACCTTCCCAGGCTGAAAATATCTAATTCGAGTGGTTTGCTTTCACTTATTTATTTCAATTCATTCTAATTTATCTTTTAGTGTCAAATTAATCTACATGTCCTTTAAACCACTAATAAATTCAATTGTTATCCGATTTTGAGGGTAAACAGTTTGGCGTCCACCGTGGGGCTGAGGATAATAGCGGCGATTTGATACAGATTACCATAACACACCCCATTTTACACTTGTTCTTTGAAGTGTTTTTGATTCCGGGTCAATATAGAAATGTCAAACCCACACCCTATCCCTCAAAACATGGACACAAACTCCGGCCACCATAGAAAGAACAACAATGCAGCGCTCGGTTACGAGGTAACCCCGATCAATCTTGGTAGAATCTCGATGGTGGTTTGTATCGACGCCAGTTCGCATGTGGCCATCGATACAAATAAGCCCACCGACCCCAAAAATAGTGTGCGCAGGGAAGTCCGTTCGATTCCCCAGACCAAGCATGACGACGAAAATGATGGCATCAACTTGTGTATGATCTTTGAAATGCTACAGGCTCAATATGTGGCGAAAGCTCAATTGTAGAACCAAGGTCGAACACCGAGCAGAAATGAACCTGAGCTCCCCTGGGAATCCATCCACATAAATGAACCAATGTCGTAAATAACGAACGAGAGTGAATCAGGGACTAACCCCGAGATCATGAAATTGCTCGAAGAATTGACAAAACTGATTGTAACAAGGGAAAAGGAAATCGAAGCCAATGATAAAAATATGGAAACCTACAATTCCAGGGTCGACCAAATCCCGGGAGAACCCCCGATATTGAAGGACCTAGATTCCAAGAAATCTATTTAGAAACCTTTTCCTATGAGCGTGGCTCCAAAGTCGATCCCCAAGAAGTTTCGCATGCCCGAGATCCTTAAGTACAACGGAACGACCGACCCGAACGAGAACGTAACCTCATATACATGCATCGTCAAAGGGAACGACTTGGAAGATGATGAGATCGAGTATGTCTTGCTGAAAAAAGTTCGGGGAGACCCTGTCAAAAGTAGCTATGATATGGTATCACAACCTTATTCCTAATTCTATTGACTCGTTTACTATGCTTGGAGATTCCTTAGTAAAAGCACACGCCGTTGCTTTAGAGGTCGAGACCAGGAAGTCAAACCTTTTCAAAGTAAAGTAGAGGGATAAAGAGATGCTCAGAGAGTTCGTGTCCCAATCCAAATGGAACAGATAGATTTTTCCCCGGTCGCGAACGATTGGGATGTTTAGGCTTTCACCCAGGGACTCAACATTCGAAGCTCGTTAGCTTCACATCAGTTAAAATAATATTTGGTAGAATATCCGTCCATCACTTGGACTGATGTCCATAACCGATACCAATCAAAAATCAGGGTCGAGTATGACCAGCTCGGGACCCCTTTCGGATCCGTGCACCCCATTAGGATCATGGACAGAGTCAAAAGAGACGTAGATCACAAACCTAGATCAAATAGAGAGAGATATCAGCCGTACAATAAGGATCGAAGAAGCAGTGTGTCTGGACAGAACCCCATTAGAAATAAAAGAAAAAATGACCGAGGGCAGAACAACCGGGGACTCATGAGCAAAAACAATTTCGATAGGACTATCGGGTCTAAAAAAGCACCAAGATTATCGGACTACAATTTTAGCATCGATGCCTCCGCCAACGTGTCCGCCGTCGTTCACATCAAAGATACCAAGTGGCCTCGATATTTTCAATCTGATCCAGCCCAAAGGGATCCTAACCTTATGTGCAAATATCACGGCACTCATGGCCAAAGAATAGAAGATTGTCAAAAATTAAGGGAAGAAGTGGCCTGACTGTTCAACAACAGACATCTCCGAGAATTCCTCGGTGATCGGGCCAAAAGCCATTTTAGGAACAGGGATTCTATTAAACGAACCGAACAGGAGGAACCTCAGCACGTCATTAACATGATCAACGGTGGGGTCGACATCCCCAAGGACCAATGCTAAAGCGCACCAAACTGCCTGTCACAAGGGAGAAACGAACTCGAGATTACCTACCGGAAGGAACTTTGTCAATTAACTACAAAGACGCAGTGGGGATCACACATCCCACAATAATGCACTGGTAATATCAATACTCATAAATAAATATCGAGTTAAACGTGTGTTAATAAATCCAGGTAGCTCTGCCAACATCATCAGATCAAGGGTCGTTGAACAACTCGATGTACAAGGTCAGATTGTACCAGCAATATGAGTCGTGAAGGGGTTCAACATGGCATGTGAGACCACAAAAGGATAAATAACATTACCGATGAACGTCAACGGGACTATTCAGGAAGCCAAGTTCTATGTAATCGAGGGGGATATGAGATACAATGCTTTCTTCGGAAGACCATAGTTTCACAACATGAGAGAAATACCTTCGACATTACACCAGGTAATGAAATTCCCGACTCCCAAAGGAATTGAAACAGTATACGGGGAACAACCGGCCGCTAGGGAAATGTTTGCAGTCGATGAGGTGATCTTGGCATCCACACTCTCTATATCAAAGGGCCCAATCCGGTAGTCCAAAATGGGACCAAATCACCAATACCAGCCTCGACAGAATCGGAGGAGCGAGGGGTAGACGAGGGAAATGATTACAGGGTCCCCAGATCTTTCATAGTCCACGAGAATTCTGACACGACAAAATCAACGGTCAAGGAACTGGAACAATTCGTAATAAATGAACACTTTCCCGATCAAAAGGTATACTTGGGCAAGGGTTTACACCCCGAGCTTAGGAAAAAACTCATTCAATTTTTTATAACTAACGAAGATTGTTTCGCTTGGTCCCATCTCGATATGACAGGGATTCCACCGGAAATAACCACTCACAGGCTAAGCCTGGACCCAAAATTCCACCCGCTCAAGAAGAAGAGGAGGCCCCAGTCCGAGGTCAAACATGCTTTCATCAAGGACGAGGTATCTAAACTCCTTAAAATAGGGTCCATTACCCGAATTGGTTAGCAAACGTAGTAGTAGTTCCTAAAAAAGGGTATAAATTAAGAATGCGTTGTCTATAAAGATCTGAATAAGCCATGTCCGAAGAATTCATTCCCTCTGCCCAAAATTGATTGCATGATCGATGCCACAGCCATCCACGAGATCCTCAGTTTTCTCGACACCTACTCCAGATACAACCAAATACGGATGAGCCCGGATTATCAGGAAAGAACATCATTCATCACTAAGTACGGCACATACTACTATAACGTGATGCCATTCGAATTAAAAAATGCCAGTTCCACTTACCAACTCCTAGTGAACCTAATGTTCGAAGAACAAATAGGAAAATCAATGGAGGTTTACATTGACGATATGCTGGTTAAGTCCCTGCGAGCAGAGAACCATTTAAAATACTTGCAGGAAACCTTCAACATATTAAGGAAATACAGTATAAAGATGAACCTGGAGAAGTGTGCGTTCGGAGTCGGATTAGGTAAATTCCTCAGATTCATGGTGTCCAACACAGGAATCGAGATCAACCCCGACAAAATCAATACCATCGAAGATATCACGGTTGTAGATAATGTAAATGCCGTGCAAAGGCTAACTGGGTGCATAGCCGCCTTGGGGCGATTCATCCCGAGGTACTCCAATATGAGCCACTGATTCTTCTCCATATTGAAAAATAAGAGTAACTTCTCATGGACCCTGGAGTGCCATCATGACTTGGAATAGCTCAAGCGATACCAATCGAGCCCGCTAATAAGTAGGGATTTTGATCGCTTAGTTTCTCTCTTTTACTTATGTTTTAGCTCAAAAATGCTTAAAGGTATTTCCAAAAATAATGAAATGTGTTTGCTTACAGGAGTGTTGCAATATGAGACAAAGGAATCAAAATCAACTCATAAAGGAGTCAAAAATGAACAAGAACCAAAACAGGTAAAAAAGGCCAACAGTGCGGACCACACAATTATTGTGCAGCCGCAGAAGAGAAGATTCAGAGAGTTGTTATTTGGGTAAGCTGAAGGAGTGCGGACCACACCAAAATTTTGCGGCAGAAGGATGTCAAGTGCGGCCGCACTCACAATTGTGTAGTCCGCAAAAGTGAAGGAATAAGATAGTTGGGTTCAAGTCCAAAGTCAAGTCGTGCGGACCGCATCATTTTTATGCGGTCGTATAATCAAGAGCCCGGCCGCACTCAGAATTGTGCAGTCCACAAAAGTCCAGCAAAAGCCAGAGATCAAGTTTAAGGAATGTGGACTACACTAGATTGTGCGGCCGCAGAAGTAAGAGTGCGGCCGCACTCAGAATTGTGCAGTCCGCACAATCTCCGCAGGGGAAATATTGTCAGATACTTTCAGCGTAGTATAAATAGGACTTTTTGTCATTTTTAGGTTAAGTTATGTTTTAGAAGAGAACCTGTTCCATTTTCTTTTACTGCTTTTAGTAATTTTGTATAAGACTTGTCTTTAAACACTAGATTTTCTTCCCATAATCAAATATTATGGATTCTATATTTATTTCTTCTTTAATTTCTGTATTTTTCATGAGTAGATAAATCTTTAGCTAGGGTTGTGACCCTACCCTAGTGTGGGTATTTGATGGGTGTTTGAATTAGGGATTGTTTGTGATCCGGTTAGTGATATTTAACCTAGTTCTTGATAGAACTCAAGAAATAATGGTTGCAAACATTGATTCATGCCTAAACGACTTAGTCTCTACTTGAAAAAGAGGGACTAAGTCTAGGAAAACTTGGCTAACAAGGAACTGGAGTGAACTCAAGAAATTGATAGCCTCAATTAAAGGGTTAAACCTAGAGATAGTAATACCTAACTTGAGCTAATATCACTTGTATTGTGCAAATACCCATTTGGACTTGAGAAAGACAAATTGGGCAAAATCACTCAAACTACCGAGAGGTATAGAGTGAGTACCCGGATGTGATTGCTATATTACGACCCCAACTAATCAAACTTGCCCTGAAATTTACAATCCATTAGATAACCACCTAGGTAGAAGTCAAGACCTTAGTCCCTTTTATCATTTGAAAAAATCAAAACCAAAAATATTGTCCTTAGTTTTATACTTGCAAACAATAGAGTAAAGTAGAAGTAAAACATCAATCAATTTTGTGAAAGTGTAATTTGAGCCAAAACCTACAATCAACCTAGATATACACCTAATCCCATATTCTAACTCCTTGTGGATCCGATCCTGACCTTTGTTGGGTTTATTATTGCATCGACTGCCTGACTACTTAATTGTGGTGTGGATTTGGCCGAGATCACCCGGTGTTTCTCCACACGCCAAATATAGAAGAACAATATACCTATACCTGGTAGTATCGGAGATAGCAATAAGTGGAGTCTTGGTCCAGGAAGAAAAACGTATGCAATTTCCAATTTACTATGTTAGGCAAACTTTAAGATAGGCCGAAACTAAGGGTATAAACCGTAATCTCAATATCACCCCATATGTGTTGTGACTACTTACCCATTGAGAAATGTAATGCATAAACCCGAACTATCAGGACGATTAGCCAAATGGGTCGTCGAGGTCAGCGGGTACTATATTGATATCGGCCCTGAACCGCCATCAAATCTCAAATCTTGGAAGATTTTGTGGCCGATTTTACGTCAGCTCTGGTAGCCGAAGTCTAAAGAGAGTTATTATTGAACTCGAGAACTTCTTCGGGGATCTAGACTCTCTTCAAGGATGGAGCCTCGAACGTGAACGGGTCCGGACTTGGCATCGTGTTGAAGCCACCAAAGGAAAATGTGGTTAGACAATCTATTAGAACTGTAAAAATTAACTAACAATGAGGCCGAGTATGAGGCCATGATTGCAGGTCTTGAACTAGCTAAAAGCCTGGGAGCGGAGGTGATCGAAGCTAAGTGTGATTCCCTCCTTGTGGTGAGCCAAGTTAATGGGACGTTCGAGGTAGGAGAAGAACGACTGCAGAGATACTTGGATAAACTATATGTAACATTACATAGATTCAAGGAATGGACTCTACAACACGTGTCTCATGATCAAAACAATGAGGTCATTGCCCTTGGTAGTTTGGGGTCATTAATAGAAGATGATGATCTCAATTCGGGGGCAGTCGTACAACTAGTAAGTGGTCGAAGGAGGCCATACCAAAATAAACTCAACGAGCCTAACGTGGGACTGGAGAAACAAATATATAGAATATCTGAAGACCAGAAAATTACCCTTGGATCCAAATGAATCGAGGGCCCTACGCACAAAGGCTGCTCGATTTATTTTGTCCGAGGATGGAACCTTATTCAGAAGAACGTTCGATGACCGATCTCGATATGTTTAGGACCGGGAGATACCGAGTACGTCCTGAGGGAAGTTTACGAGGGCACTTACGAAAATCATTCAGGAAGCACTGGTCGGAAAAATAATCAGGTCCGACTACTACTGGATCGACATCGAAAAGGATACAAGGGAATTCGTACGAAGATGTGATGAATGCCAAAGGCATGCTCCAATGATTCATCAAGCTGGAGAATTGTTGCATTCGGTCTTGTCACCATGGACATTCATGAAATGGGGAATGGACATCGTTGGCCCCCTTCCACGGGTTCTCGGTAAGGCTCAATTTATTTTATTTATGACTGACTAATTTTCTAAGTGGGTGGAATCCCATGCATACAAGAAGGTCAAATAAAAAGAAGTCATCGATTTCATTTGGGATCACATCATATGTCGGATCGGAATGCCTGCCAAGATCGTAATGACAGTGGGAAACAATTCATTGGCAGCAAAGTAAGCAAGTTTCTCGAAGACCATAAGATCAAAAGGATCCTATCAACACCCTACCACCCTAGTGGGAACGGACAAGCAGAATCCACCTATAAATAATCCAAAATCTCAAAAAGAGGTTGGCCGGCGATAAAGGAAAGTGGAAAGAAATCCTGGCCGAAGTCCTGTGGGCATATCGTACTACTTAAAAGTCTAGCACCGGGTCCACCCCGTTCTCACTGGTTTACGGTGCCGAAATTCTGATACCAGTCGAAGTCGGAAAACCGAGCCTCAGGTTCTGATATGCTACCAAAGAAACAAATAATGAGATTCTGAACACAAACCTAGAACTACTAGATGAACGGTCTGATGTCTCCCATGTCCGAATGGCAGCTCAAAAACAACAAATCCAGAGGTATTATAATTGAAGGACCAACCTACAAAAATTCAATGTTTGGGACTTGGTATTAAGAAAGGTCACGTTGAATACTTGGAATACGAACAAAGGAAAACTGGGACCAAATTGGGAAGGTCCATATCAAATTATCGAGATCACCGAAAAAGGATCATACAAACTCGGGACAATGAACGGTGAACAACTTCCGAACAACTGGAACATAACTCACTTGAAGCAATATTACTGCTAAGGTACGACCCCGATCACCTTCTTTTGCTCATTTACATTTTGAACTAACACTTGCAGGTACCCGACACAGACCTGAAAGCACGCGTTGCACTCTTTTTCCCTTGATCTGATTTTATCCCAAAAGGGTTTTTCGGCAAGGTTTTTAACGAGGCAACTGTGGTTCGTGCTAACTTAGAATCAAAGTCAACAATGTTCGAGGCTTATCTACGATAAACCCGAACACTTAGGGGTATAACCCGTAGGAAATTATTGTTTGCGCACAAACAATCTAGGCTCGAATGATAGAATTCTCTGTAAGGGCCAAACGATCGAATGACAGTGCCCACACACATCGCCTGTGCTCGGACATGAAACACACGTTTAAATTTTTGGGGAACGGATTTTGAAGTCTTCACCATTGCTTTAAAATTGAAAGAAAAGTGAAGAAAAGAAGGTTTGGATGAAGAAAAATGGGTGATTCGAAAATAAGAACTCTTATAGAAGATCCCAGAAAACCAGAAGGAAAAAGCTTGAAAGTGTTGAAATCTCTTAGACACGAGGGCAGAAGGTTTGGATGTATAGTTTGAATGAACAGAGGAATTCCAAGCGACGATTCACATCTAGGAGTAGTCGGCCTGACAAGCATTTAATGTATTTAAGACTAAACGGACGAGATGTTTCAACTATTTTTGCCGTTTATATCATGGTTTATCGAAGTGAGAATCTGGAGCTCATATCGTTTCTTGTCATCTACTCTTCGAAAAATGAGGGGACTATTTGTATACGGATAAAATCGAGCTAGTTTGACCGGGCATCCGACATGATAGGTCAGGATCGAGATATGGTGATAAAGTTCCAGAGATCGGCCCCAAGCCTTGCCAAATTAGCCACCGGAGCCATCAAACTTGTCTTTGAATTTACCGAGGTTGTAACCGGTCCCGGTTCAAACGGTCTCAAAGAAAATATTGTCAGCTTATCCGACAGGGGTTCGAAATTCCCGGAACTAACCGTACATTACGACGAAAATCACGGGACATGTCAAAAAAGGGTCCAACAGTCAGCAAATCAAGGACTTTTTACCTTTTATAGAATAATATAATAATACCTTAAAAATATGATTCCGCTAATATATAAAAGGGGCCTGAAAATTCATGAAAGGCAATGTAAATTACACTCATAAGAAATACATTACTATTACTCTTTAAGATCTCATTCTTTAGTGTCGCGGTACCGATCTGAGCATTTTCAACTCGAGGGTATCCAACCTCCCTAGGCTGAAATTATCTAATTCGAGTGGTTTGCGGGATGTGTTCCCGGTGGTGTCAGTTGTGGCTAGTGACTCGGATGTTTAATAATGAAGTCTTCGTGTTCATTGCATCATTATCAGTGTTATGGGGTTTGGAAAACAGAGTTCTTTCAGATGTGGGGCTAATTGCCAATGTCGAGTTGGTTTCGGGCAGCTATTGTGATCAAAAGTGTTATACGAGCCTATGCGTGATGTACTATGTTGTGTGGTCGTGCCTTGTGGGTGTATTCATGGGTTGATGCAGCGGATTGAGGCTAATGCCGGATATGGATTTAGAACGGGTCTTTTGTAAATAAGTAGAGGGTGAGAAGTAGAGGTATGAGGCTTATCGGTGGATGTGAAGGCTATATTGCGGTTGTAATTGTATCATCGGGCTTATGAGGGTTTGGGTGACGTGAGATCACCCGCGGGTGTGTGTTAGAATTGTACCATCAGTGATTGGATGAGTTCAAGGTGAATCTTGGTACGTTCGAGGATGAATGTTTGTTTAAGAGGGGGAGGATGTGATGACCTAAAAGGGTCATCCCGTATATTCTAGCTAATTCTGTGTTCCGAGGTTGTGAAAACCTCCTTCTATCTCACCTCGATTTGCATGCACATCCCGGGCGTATAGCCGGGAAGCCCTTATGTGAAAAACTGATAAAAATGATAATTTTGTATTAGAAAATTTAATAAAGTTGACTTCAGTCAACATTTTTGGTAAATGGACCCAGACGTGTGATTTGACGGTCCCGCAGGGTCCGTAGGAAAATATGGGACTTGGGCGTATGCCTGGAATCGAATTCCGAGGTCCCAAGTCCAAGAAATGAATTTTTAAAGAAAATTATTTTCTGAAAAATATAAAGGTTTTTGAAAATGAAATGTTACGTGAAACCTATGGTATCGGGCCCGTATTTTGGTTCCGGAGCCAGGTACAAGTTTGATATGATTTATATGTGTTATCTGTGAAGTTTGGTATGAAACAGACTTAGTTTGACATGATTCAGACCTTAAATGCAAAATTGGATGTCTAAAGAAGCTTTGAGAAATTCCATTGATTTTGGGGTTTAATTCGATGTTTATGATGTTATTTTGATGATTTGATTACTCGAATAGGTCCATAGGATTTTTTTGAGGTTGTGTGCATTTTGAGTTTTGATCCCCGAGGGCTCGGGTAAGTTTCGGGTAGGTGTCAGGGTGTGAAAACATAGAAAAATCTGGTGTCTAATGTTGTCATCTGGTATCTGGCCTTTTATGCTATGCGAACGCACAGGTATAAGTGCGAACGCACAGCACTGTCATGGGAGGGGGTGGGGTTGTTCTTTGCGAACGCACCCTATCAGGTGCGAACGGGAGCACTAGAAGGTTACTCTACGCGAACGTACGAGAAGGGGTGCGAACGCATAGGCCTAGAGGGGACCTGGGTGTCAATTTCCCTGTGCGAACGCGGCCCCACAACCGCGAGCGCATAGGCCAGAGTATCCAACCCTTCGCGAACGCGGCCTGAGGCCCGCGAACGCGGAGAGTAATTTTGCCCAGTCATTTTTAAATACCCAAAACAGAATCCAATACGGGAATTTCACCATTTTTCACAAACTTCTTCTTCTCCACTCCTCTTGGGAGATTCTTGGGAGACTTCTGTCACGACCCAAACCGATGGGCCGCGACGGGCACCCGGTACTTTACTCGACCGAGTACCAACGTAACGTATCATTCTTATTACATCATCATATACACGTGACATACGGGCCTAATAGGCCAACATAATCATTTATAAACTCAAAACATAGGCCGACAAGGCCGTAATATCTTCCATGTATACAAAATATGTCTACAAGCCTCTAAGAGTACATAAATGTCATAAATGTCGGGATAGAGTCCCTCCATAGCAAACAATACTTGTCTAAATCATACTAACCAAACAAGCGACTCCGAAGCAAATGGAGCGCACCAATATCTTCCGTTGAGATGATAGCCTACTTAGAGGGCTCTCGAACTGTCTATCGGGACCTGTAGGCATGAAGCGCAGCGTCCCCAGGCAAAAGGGACGTCAGTACGAATAATGTATCGAGTATGTAAGGCACATAAATAAGTACATACGAGACATGGAAGAAATATAGAGCACATGACTCAACCTGTTAGCCTGAATAGCTTTGTAAATCATAAATTACTTTTTAGCGTCATGCATATGCATATGAATGTCATGTCGTGCATAGGTACATGTTTCATAACATCATCAGCCTCTGAGGGCATCCCATCGTATCATATCGATCACTGTGGGCAAAATCATCATCGTATACCAGTTGATCAGGTGGTGGTGCGTATATAACGCCATAACCTTTCCCATATTCCATATACATATATATATATATACATACATATATACGCATATATAACGTCGTTTGAACCATATTTCAGCCACTGTGGGCAGCATCATCATCATCATATACCAGCTGATCAGGTGGTGGTGCGTATATAACGACGTAACCTTTTCACATATCCCATATACATATATTTACATATATACGCGTATATAACGTCATCTGGTCATTGGTCAATGTGCATATGTAAATGCATGAAATGTCTATGAAATACGTCAATAAAATCTCTCGGTACGTCATAAGGCCATTATGCCTCTGATTAATATCATGAAATAAACTTTACCAACATACGTATTTTCGAGACCCATGAACAGATGATATAATAATATGACACTTGGAAGAATAAGAAAATACACATCTTTAGCATTTCTACGAATAGAGTATTTTATGAAAGTTTTGCATTTTCTCGTTTCGTTCGTTCGTATAGGTCATACCAAAAAAGAAAGAAGGGATAGCCTTAAAATACCTGGAGTAAGGAAAACTCCGTATAATGTTCTTGGAGAAGATTGCACCGTACACCTTTAGACCCGCAAAATTTTATGTTGCTACGATTCTTATAAATTCTCGTTGGAACCTTGTAGGAGAATTAGATTGTAGGAATTTTCGTTGTTAATGAAGGTTTAGATGAGAAATTTGTTGAAGAATTGTACGTTCTTCTTTTGTAGAACTTCTTTAACTATTCCTTCATTCTTAAGTTCTAATTGAGGAAAATAACTAATGTTTTGATTTTGTGTCGAGTGTTTGTGAGGTTATGCACGAGGGAATATTCTGTGCCGAGTGTTTATTTATTTATTGCACGAGGGGACATTCCGTGCCGAGTGTTTGTGAGGTTATGCACGAGGGAACATTCTGTGCCGAGTGTATGTGAGGTTATGCACGAGGGGACATTCCGTGCAGAGTGTTTATGCATTATTATTTTCCGTTGTTCCTGTTTGCTATTTACTGCACTTGTTTTGGTGAGGATGAGAGTAAAGCACGAAGGGTGATGTCGTGCACTTATTTTGGTGAGGATGAGAGTAAAAGCACGAAGGGTGATGTCGTGCACTTGTCTTTGCATTTTACTCTGTTGTTCTAAATTTGGACATTCCTACCGATCTCTTATTGCATTTATTGGCAAGATTTGATATTCCTCTTATACAGCATGGCAATTTCTGAGTTACGGACTGAGTTCCGGTGGATAAATCTTGAGGAGATTTTAATCAAGGGATTTTTATTGAAAAGTATTATTGAAAAGGCAATGGTTTTGAAATGATTATATTTGAATGACTTTTACATGGAGGGTATATTTGAAAAGTACTAGTCTTGCTTGAAATGATATTTGGAAGTCATTTATTGGGAAAGCACCTTTGGGAAGTTTCGTATTTTGAAAGAAACTATGTTTTACGTAAATCTCTCTATTAAATATACTTATATCTACTTTTGAAGAAAGTATGTTTTCAAAGGAAACCTTTCCATACTAAAATAATTTTTTATTTGCAAAAGTCTTTCATATGAACTGATGTTTAAAGATTTCTACCGGTGATGGAGTTTTAATGGCTAAGGCCCAATGTGAACAAACCGACGTGGAGTTGAGTCATTGGTGTTCTCTATTATGTTGTGTTTCCTTTCGATTCGGCTTGTTTTGGTTGTCCATCTTTCTGTATACTTTGTATTGTTTCGTGATTGATTTCTGTAATTTCCTTCCGCTTTATATTGTCACTGTCGGTCATTTCTATATTCATGTTGTTTATTTTGTAGACTAGTGGTATCTTGACTAGTCCTCGTCACTACTCCACCGCGGTTAGTCTTGATACTTACTGGGCGCCGCTGTGGTGTGCTCATACTACACTTCTGCACATTTTTGTGTGCAGATCCATGTATATATTGTAGTAGCTGTGTGGAGGATTGCCGAGGAGACTCAAGGTAACCTGTTGCTGCGTTCGTAGGCGTCGGAGTCACCTTCTTTGTATTTATTATTCATACATTGTTGTATTTATTTCCAAATAGTTGTACTTAGAAGTTGTAGAAAATTCATAGAGCTTATGACTTGTACTACCGGTTTTGGGAAAATTTGTACATTCTGTTGAGATTCTATGTCAAGACTTCTAATTTTCCTTTATTTATTATTGATATTTAATAACTGCTAGGTTTACTTAATCTTTAAGACTAAGTGTCATCATGATACCCAATTTTTGGATCTTGACATGAAGTGAGACTCTCAGTTTAGAAGCGGAGCCATGCGCCTCAACTAATACGCGCAAAGTGATCCCAACTTGAAGTATCCGATTCTCATAATCTCAAACTTTCGAAGTATGTTCAATGTTGAACTAAGTATATTTAATTGAAAGTAATTGTTATAGTAATAAAATATTCGTATGTTAACTACTTTAGATATTTCATTTATTGAGCGCTTCACTTCTTTTTTGTTTCAAAGTTTTATCGGCTTCGTGTTTTTTCCCCTCTTATTTTCGCGTTAAAAATGCTGGAATTTCTGTGTTGACTTGTTCTTGCTATTGTAGGATTGATTGAAGTATTCATAACACTCAGCGGAAGACAATAATAGTTTTTGGCAGAATTTTTTGTGTTTAAAATTTATTTACATGTCAAAGATCGGATCTAAGACGTATCTGGTGAATAGAGTGTCGTTTTAAATTTTTTCGATAGTGCAAAGATTCTATATGTATCCACGGATCCTTGATATCAACTCTTTGATCAATGATACCCCGTGAACAAATTGAATGAATATATTATGTTGAAATTTTTCTCAAAAATTTCAACTCAACGATAGAAGAACAAGAAATAATTTTCTTATACTAGTATTTTCTAGCGCTATTGCTTTCTCAAAGTAATTTTGTACTAAAAAATAACTCTCTTGATTTCTGTGTGACTTTACGGTATGTATAAGATCTATATCACCAATATGTATATGACTATACAACATGTATATACATATACATATGTATATATATACAAATCACATGCCTTATGGTCAATATTTTTTTACTGAAATTATAATCCCAATCCAAATGGGTTTGTTGCCGATCCCGTTCATTCTTCTTTATTTCATCATTTTGTTATGTTTTTCTGTTCATAGGACCCAAGCCCTTGTTTTCTTTGCTGTTTTTTTCTTTTTCTTTTTTTTGTACATAAGGCCTTTACACGTGAATTCAAGTCTAAATTAAATTCTATAACTTAATCTCCATTAAAAATAAATTATGTAACTCGTTTCTTTTGATGACAATACACGTGAATTCAGTTCTAAATTGAATTCTATAACTTAACCAACATTTAAAAAACATGTAACTCATTTCTGGAATTCAATTCTAAATTGAATTCTACAACTTAATCAACATTTAATAGAAAAACATGTAATTCATTTCTTTTGTTGACAATACACGTAAATTCAATTTTAAATTGAATTCTACGACTTAGTCAACATTTATATTCATATACACAAATATTAATTATTATTACCAAATACACACACACACACACAATATATATATATATATATATATATATATATATATATATGTCAACCAAGAAATGTAATTTAATCTTCTTATTTAAATAGAAAACTTCAACTTGTCCACAATATTAATTATCCTTTGTGTTAGCAAAGAATATGATAATATTTTATTTAGACTAATAATTAAATTTATTTGACTAATTAAATTCTTTAATTTAATTATCAAATAATAAAGTAATTAATCCTTTAGCAAAGATCAGAGCACTCATTAGTGTGCGACCCCATAGGTTCAATACTAAGCCGGTAGTAAATTGATCACATCAATATACTAATCAAGGTTGGCATCTAGCAACACTCTTTAACGACCGAATAGCATGAAGTATACAATGCACTCTCAAGAACCCATAGAAGAATAATGCTTCCTTCTGTCCTTATAGCTATGGGTCACTCTAGGATATGGTTCAACTATCAAATCCTAATAGGCGACCAACTGTGTGTTCATGTCAGATATAATCGACCATTGAATGACCTAAGAAACTCTTTTCTTCTTTCATTCAATCGGCATGGCCAAGGCGAATAGCATGAAGTATACAATGTACTCTCAAGAACCCATAGAAGAATAATGCATTAGTTCCTTCTGTCCTTATAGCTCTGGGTCACTCTAGGATATGGTTCAACTATCAAATCCTAATAGGCGACCAACGGTGTGTTCATGTCAGATATACCGTATGTCCGAACAGGCCTGGAAAAAATGTAGGACCCGAGGACGGGGGGATCCTTGGGAGTGGACGTGAGGACAAGGGGCTCTACAAAACATCCTTGAGACTTCTGGTCTTATGTCCTCCCTTATATAGAATGCAGATCGACACATTCAATGAAGCAGCCAGTACGGCAGACAATCGACCATTGAATGACCTAAGAAACTCTTTTCTTCGTTCATTCAATCGCCCTGGCCAAGGTCTTAATTTGGTCGGTTATAACAACATGGAGCTTAAACTCATCACCAAGAGTTGACGCATTTCATCTTGATCAGTCACTAATTCTACAAGTATTTAATCGTACCCAATATCCTTTCAACTATCGCCTTAGGGCCATAGGTATCTAGTATCAAAGCACAATAAATAACTTATCAATTACTATGATGATATCAGGTCAAAGGAAACTCTTACATCACATTTTTCAAGAGAATGCCCTATTGACAATTTATAGTAATTCTAACCATTAGGAATTATCCAATGAATCGGTTCAACAATCATATCTCTATATGCATCATCAATTTATGTGATTTAGTTAATGAGATCAACTAATCTTTATCCCATAAATACGATCACATAAATACTGATCTAATCGAATTACTAATGTCCAAATTAATAATTCTACGATCAAGAACAAACTTTAGATTAAATTGTAAGAGACATTACTCTCTTTTCATGATCTCTATCATAATGACAAGTCACAATATTTAATCAAGTATCTTATTAAGTTAATCAAGCAATTAATAATAACTATTATAAAGGAATATCAAATGCCATATATTTTTATATCAAATAACATTCACAAAATATGTTTAAATCATCAAATATGAGATTGGATTTAGGGTATATGTAACATATCCCTAACAATCTCCCACTTGCACTAGAGCCAATCGCTCTTGTACTTGATTCAAAATTACCACTTTTTCTGGTCAAACTCTTTTGCTCCAAGAGCTTTAGTGAAAGGGTCTGCAACATTTTTCTTTCCATCAACCTTTTGAATCTCGACGTCTTTGTGTTCAATGATATCTCTTATCAAGTGATACCTTCACATGACGTGTTTGAATTTTTGGTGTGATCTTGGTTCTTTTGCTTGAGCAATGGCTCCAGTAGTGTCACACAATAATGGAACTGCATCTTCTATTGAAGGAACCACATCAAATTCAGTTAAGAACTTTTTCATCTATACAGCTTCACTAGCTGATACCAATTGATAGAATTTAAGGGTCCACCAAACTATATAGAGAATCGGATTCTCTATTAGTTCCTACAGAACAAATGCACATTGCAGTAAGTAAATGGAACAATGGAGTTTTACGTGGAAGACTCCCAGCTCACGGGATAAAAAACCACGATCTACCCTTGTAGGATTTCAAGTTCCCTACTGAGCAACTTTAGATTACAACACATTGTAACTTAGGAATTAAACTCTTAATCCCTGACTAACTTGTAACACTCTATTACAAGCCACTTTGTAATAACTCTATTATAAAGACTTTAAACCAAGGAATTAACCTCTTAATCCCTCACTAACTTGTAACACTTTATTACGAGCCACTTTGTAATAACTCTATTACAAAGACTTTACAACTTGACTAACTCTAGCCAAGACACAAACACAAGGGTTTATAACTTACAAAGATTTCCTACACAATACTTCTAATTAAGCTAAGTAGGAATTACAAGTAGAGTGCTTTAACAAAGGTACAACACAACTAAGGACATGTGATAACTTCAATACATGGAACTGGTCCTTGGTTATGTTTTTCTTCGTTCTTGATGCCCTTGAGAATCACTTGCAAGATTGACACAGACTTCAGAGAATGCTTGATGAGTTGTTGAATGTGCAAGTAATTTGTTTTTCCTTTGCTTGATGTTAATATCTCATTTGTGACATCATTTGGATGATGTAAGCAAGTTAGGTAAAGAGCATTCCTCATAAAGTTGATTGTTGCACTGTTCTGCACTATAGCGTGTGCAGGCAGCAACTTTACAGCTGTGAAAAGTTGACTTGTACAGTCACCTCGGGAACTGGTAGCTATATGTTCCCTCTGTTGTTCCTTTGACTCGGAAGAGTTGAACTGTGTCCCCAATTGTAGACTTGTTGAATTGTACATTCATCTCAGGAACTGGTAGCTATTTGTTCCCTCTGTTGTTTCTTTGACTCTGAAGAGTTGAACTGTGTCCCCAACTGGAGGCTTGTTGATCTTTAAGTTCTTGAGGCTGTGTATCAGGTTCCTTATCTGGTTCTTGACAGTAAGTTTTTTAGATCATCAAAACATAAAACGAAGGTGCTTATAACCTATCAATTTTCCCTTTTTTGATGATGACAAACTTAAAATTGATAATCCTGCAAAGAGCCACAAAAACCAGCTAATGTACCAGGAACCTCACAAAGTTACCCTTGAGTTTATACTTCCCCCTTAATTAGTGCACTGATTCTTCTTAGTTCTCAATTTATCTTCCCCTTTTTGGCATCATTAAAAACACAAACAAGCAAACAACGTAAAGAAGTCTAGATGACAAACTTAGAATTCAAGTTCCCCCTAAGAACCAGAGTGAACTGTATTCCCCCTGAATTTGTTCCCCATCTTGTTAATTTGTTCCTCATCTTGTTCCCCCTCAATTATTTTCCCCCCTTTTGGCATCATTAAAAGACCAGTAACAAGCATTAAGCAAAAAGAAATCCAACTTGGTTAACTCATGCCACATGTGTGCACACATACATGACTGAAAACAGAACATAAGAGCAAGGCATACACAGCAAAAGGAGGAAGCTGTCATCAATTTTGGATAATTAAGCAGGGAGCAGTTCCATTGTATCTAGACACATCCACAAAATAAAAACAGCAAAAACAAAAGTACCAGTCATAAACATCATCAGAACTAAAACAAAGGACAGACACTAAGAACTTGACACTTGGGAGAGGGACACTGTTTAGGGAGCACTGAAGGGAAAGACCTAGATAAGGAGGCAATGGTACGAAGAAGGATGTCATTCAAGCATTGGTTGACACCTACTCGCTGATTAGTCTCTCCTTCAGGTCCTCAACCTGTTTCCTGAGGTCGGCATTTTCTCTTGTCAGACGAATAACCTAGCTTTGAGAGTTTTTGGAACCAGGTGCTTCCTGAACCTGACCTTCGAGAATGGAATTCCTTGCCTTCAGCTTCCTTATGTACGGCCCCACAACACTTTTTTTTTCAAATTTTCCTTGCCAGCGTCCTGGGTATCACAAATCTTGGTCTTCTTGGAGGAACCAGGTCCCTTACTGGCATCAGCCTTCCTTTTCATTGATTTCTTACACTCTTGACTTTCTCTGCAGATTTCCTGGATATCTTCTCAACAGACTCCTAAGCCACTTTTTCACAGGACTCCTCAACCATTTTCGCATCCTCTTTCTAACCAGATGACTCCCTCTTGGACTTTGGAATAGTAAGTTTCTTTTAGGACTTGCGAACCAATTCTACCTCATCATCTACAATCACGACTAGTGAAGGAGCCACTACCTTCTCATTGACAACCTTTCCATCTTTCACCAATCTCCTCTTTTTCTTCTTTTTTCTTTTTTTTTTTACTATTCCTTAAGACGGACTCAAGTTCTTCCTTTTTTTTGCAACCTCGTGATGGGTATCTTAGACGACGACCCCTGGGAAGGTGCCTTTCTACTCCTAGCACTAACAAAGCTCGCCAGAGCCACATTATCATAATCTTCTTTTTCACTATCCTCCGTCTCCTCATCAGACAAAGATCGCATCTCAAGAACCACACTTTTTAATGGATCATCATAGAAATGAAGAGAGGGAGAAAGATTAGTACTGACCTGGGGTTCTTGTGGAGAACCAGGGGTTTATCCTAAGTGGAAGCAGAGGGATCCTCTTGGGCGGAGGGATCAGGTCCCTCAATTGGTTCCCCAGTAATACTGTCAGGTGCCAAAGTTTCGACAGGCGCCAGTTCCCTACCCTCGACCTCTGCACCACTTTCTTCCCCCCTGAGACGCAGATACAACCTCATAACCTCCAACCAGAGTTCCCTCAGCAGAAATTGACAACATATTTTCTTTAGCTTCCTGTTCTTGTAAATGATTTTCAGACATGGTGGAATGTGAACAGTTATGAAAGTGACTGTGAGAGGAGTTATTTAATAGGGGTAAGGAACCGGTTAGGAATGGGTATCAATTTTGGGTAGTCGGCTCGCTTTAGATGAGACGCTTGGGTTTAAAAATCGGAAAAGAGAGAAACTGACAATTTAATGACGTGGAACTGTTTCAGCCGTTTAAAAATTATGCATGAGATTACAAAGGAACTACTAACCTACGTCGGGGGAGCCAGGTTCCCTAACAGATTTTGCAAATGTAAACCTCATACTTTGGCCAATGTGCAATGCATTAGCTACTTGTTTGCTATTTAATAGTCATGCGTGTATACCTGTAATGGTATAGAGATGAGTTAGACTTTGCTAGAAAACACTTTTTAGCTATTTTACATGTACATATCTTTCATAGCCAATCATCGAAAGACCAGGTCCTCAGCTTGATTTCATCAGCCCTAGTTCCAAGCGATTCTTTTCAAAATTCTCTCTACTCAATGCTTTGGTGAAGATATCTGCAATTTGATATTCTGTGCTGCAGAACTTCATGCATATTTTCCCCTTTTCAACATTTTCTCTGAGGAAGTGGTGACGCACATCGGTGTGCTTAGTTATCTTATGTTGGACTGGGTTTTTTTCTTGCTATGTTGAGTGCACTTGTGTTGTCAGACAGGAGGGGCACATAGTCAGAGAACACTCCAAAGTCTTCCAATTGTTGTTTGATCCAGAACAATTGAGCACAACAAGAAGCAACTGCACATGCTCAGCTTCAGCAGTTGGAAGGGCCACGAAGTTTTGTTTACTTGTGCCCTATGAGATTAGACACGAACCCAGAAAATGTGCCATGCCAGAAGTGTTTTTCCTATCCACCAGATAACCTGCATAATCAGCATCAGCATACCCAATAAGATTAAAGTTGTCACCTGAAGGGTAATAGAGAACCAGGTCATGTGTTCCCTTAAGATATCTCAAAATTCTTTTAGCAGCCTTCAGACGAGATTCTTTAGGATTTGACTGGAACCTTGCACACAGGACCACACTGAATATGATATCTGATCTGCTTGCAGTGAGATAAATGAGTGATCCAATGATGCCTCTATACATGGTTTGATTGACATGAGAACCAGGTTCATCCATGTCTAGACGAGTAGCTGTGGCGATGGGAGTGTCAATGATTTTTGATGTCTCCATGTCAAATCTCTTCAGCAGCTTCTTGATGTACTTCTGTTAACTTATCATTGTCCCCTTGGGAGTTTGCTTCACTTGTAAACCTAAGAAGAAATTTAGTTCCCCCATCATACTCATTTCTAACTCACTTCCCATGAGTTTTGCAAATTCTTCACATAGAGAGTCTAATGTTGCTCCAAAGATGAATTCCTCAACATATATTTGCACAATGAGCAGGTTCTTTCCTCGTTTCTTTAGAAAAAAAGTGTTGTCAATTTTCCTCTTGTAAAGCCATTTTCTAGAAGGAATTTTGACAGCCTTTCATACCAAGCACAAGGAGCCTGCTTTAACCCATACAAAGATTTGTCGAGTTTAAAAACGTGTTTCCAAACTCATCAAGTTTGTTTAGGAATACCCATCTGGTTCCTATAATAGTTTGTCAGCAGGTCGTGGAACCAAGTTCCACACAATGTTCCTCTCAAATTGATGGAGCTCTTCTTGCATAGCTGTAATCCAGTCTGCATATTTCAATGCTTCCTTGATATTCTTGGGCTTTATTTGAGAGAGAAAGGTTGAGAACGCAAGTGAGTTTCTTATCTTTGATCTGGTTTGAATTCCTGAATCAAGAGGAGTGATTATGTTTATGAAGAGGGTATGAGCTCTTGTGCTTCCAGTTGGACACCTGAATCTTATTAAGAGAGGATCCAGGTTCTTCTGGATTTGATACATGTGTCATGTTACTCACCTCAGCAGCTGGAGTTCCATGTACAACATCCATAACTCTGTTTTCTGCTTCAGATATTGTGATTAAGGGACAAGGTTCCTCTATGTCGGTTGGTGTCGCATCTTTAGTTCTGAGTAACACGGTCCATGTAAATCTGGAGTAGTAATCCACAATGACGAATATATGTACCTCTTTCCTCCTCTACTTGTCACCCTCGTAGGGCCACATAGATCCATATGGAGGATTTCAAGTGGCCTTAAGATGCTAACTTCCTTTTTGGGCTTGAAAGAGGATCTGACTTGCTTTCTTTTTACTCATGCATCACACACCTTGTGATCCTTGAATCTTGACTTGGGAATATCACGAATCAGGTCCTTATTGACCAATTTGTTCAGCAGCGTGAAACTTGCATGACCCAACCTTCTGTGCCATAGCTCAACATTATCATCAACAGCACTCAGACAGCTAAGATCCCCATTTTGCAAGGACTCAAAGTTAGCAACATAGATATTTTTGTATCTTTTGGACACTAACATCACTTCACCAGTCACGAGATTTGTGACTGCATATTTTAGATACAAATTCCACTTTGTTACCTTTGTCACAGATTTGGGAAATACTCAGCAAGCTATACTCCAACCCCTTCACGTAGTACGCATTTTCAATAGAGGGGGAAAGAGACTTCTCGATCCTTGTAACTCCCAGAATGTATCCCTTCTTGCCATTTCCAAAGGATACACTCCCTCCGTGAAGGGATTTCAGTGAAAGGAAATCATTTGTACTTCCAGGCATGTGCTTCGAGCAGCCGTTATCCATGTACCATTGTTGACTGCTCCCTTTCACTGTTCCCTGCACAAGGAAATCAAGGGTTAGACTTAGGAACCCAAACAAGTTTGCGTCCCTTATAGTGAGGAAAAGGATGAATGAGGGCTCTTTTGGTCCAAGAAGGCATTATACATTTTTTATGTGAATGACCAGGTTCCCTACAGCAGTTACTTTTTTAGCAAAAACTTTGTTTTTCTGTTGAGACTGAATGTTGGCCTTACAATTTTCTTTAGAGTGTCCAGTGTTTCCACAGTGAGTGCAAAGCCAATTGTCAGGTACAGTAACGTACTTTCTATGAGGGTTGTAGGGAATCTTTTGCCTTTGGAACCTGATTCCCTGCCAATTTCCCCCATTGTTCGTATACATAGCAGTGATTGCATCAGAGGACCAGGTCCGCTTAAGAGATTTTTCTAAGTCAGTCTTCACTCTGCCTAGATCTACCTGAAGTTGTCTGTTTTTCTCAAGCTCAGCACACAGACTAGATTTTACTGATTTTAGCTCATTTTCAAGTCTAAGGTCTGCCTCACTTGCAACTTCCTTTCCCTTTTGAGTGTTGACAGGCCTATTTTTCCTTCTTAGTTCCTCAATTGTTTCCTTTAGGTCTACAACTACTACCAATAGGCCATCTCTCTCATGCTCTATGTTTGCAATTCTCTCAATCAAGATATCATTTTCCCTTTTTAAACTCTCAATGGTCTCTTTTAGATCATCCATAACCACCACACTAGATTATCTCTCTCGTGTTCTATTTCTCCCAGTTTTGTGATTAGCGCATTTTTATCATTGATGGACTGTGATATGCATCAATTAAAACATTAGCCAAGGATATAAGCTTCTTTTGAGAATAGGATTTCAAATTTCCTTGAACATCCAAAAGGTTTACCTCATCATCATCGTCGTCATCTCCATCATCATCAGACTACGCCATCAAGGCAAAAATAGAGTCATACTCAGTTGCTTTACTTTCCACTACCATCATGGAGCTATCACATTGCCCATCATCGTCTTCGGATTTGCTAGAAGAGTCTCCACATGCAGCAAGAGCATGTTTCACAATGTTGTCAGCAGCGTCTTTTCTTTTGAATCTTTTGTCAGGAACCTGGTTCCTATCATCCGCCTTTTCAGTGTTGGCTTTGTAATGATCCTTCTTATGAAGAGGACATTCTTTAATGAAGTGTCAAGGCTTTCCACACTTATAACAGCAATCATTTCCTTTGAAATTTCTGCTGGAACTTCCTTTCTTTGGAATACCACCATTTTTTCGAATCATCTTTTGGAACCTTTGAGTGAGATACTCCATGTCGGATTCATCACCACTTGAGTCCTTGTTGGTAGCCTTGAGAACCAGGTTATTCTCCTTCCCAGTCTCTCTTCTTTTGATATCCTTCTTTCTCTTCATCTCATAAGTTTTGAGATTTCCAATAAGCTCGTCAATAGTCAGCTTCTGCAGGTCTTTTGGCTTCAGTGATAACATTAACCTTGCTCTCTCAGTAACCTGGTAGAACACTGAGTATCTTCCAGACTAGATTGTTGGTTGGAATGATTTCACCAAGTGAATAAAACTCATTGATTATGGTGGTGAAGCGGGTATGCATCTCTTGAATGGACTCATCCTCTTTCATTTTAAAGAGTTCATACTTAGTTGTCAGCATATCTATTTTGGACTGCTTTACCTGAGTAGTCTTTTCGTGAGCCGTTTGAAGAGCTTCCTAGATTTCCTTCGCAGATTTACATGACGAGATACGATTATACTCGTCTGGTCCAATACCACACACAAGAATCTTATTCACCTTGAAGTTCTTCTCAACAGCTTTTCGGTCAGCACCATTGTATTCTTTTCTTGTCTTGGGAACATTATTTGTTCCCTCTCCAATAGCCTTCATAGGGACAAATGGACCATCACAAATCACGTCCCAAAGATCGAAGCCTTCAGTTATAAAAAAGTCATGCATTCTTGTTTTTCACCAACCATAGTATTGGCTGTGGAATCTTGGGGGTCTATAGGTTGATTGTCCTTCCTCGAAGTTTGGTGGAGCGATCAGGATGAGGATCCTTTCTAGGTGTTAACCTTTTAGAAAGAACCTGCTCTGATACCAATTGATAGAATTTAAGGGTCCACCAAACTATATAGAGAATCGGGTTCTCTATTAGATCCTTCAGAACACACGCACACTGTAGTAAGTAAATGGCACAATGGAGTTTTACGTGGAAAACTCTCAGCTGACGGGATCAAAAATCACGACCTACCCTTGTAGGATTTCAAGTTCACTATTGAGCAACTTTAGATTACAACCTATTGTAACCTAGGAATTAACCTTTTAATCCTTCACTAACTTGTAACACTCTACTACAAGCCACTTTGTAATAACTCTATTACAAAGATTTTAAACCTAGGAATTAACCTCTTAATCTCCTCACTAACTTGTAACACTCTATTACAAGCCACTTTGTAATAACTCTATTACAAAGACTTTACAACTTGACTAACTCTTGCCAAGACACAAACACAAGGGTTTATGATTTACAAAGATCTCCTACATAATGCTTCTAATTAAGCTAAGTAGGAATTACAGGTAGAGTGCTTTAACAAAGGTACAACACAACTAAGGACATGTAATAACTTCAATACATGAACTGGTCCTTGGTTATGTTGTTCTTCGTTCTTGATGCCCTTGAGAATTACTTGCAAGATTGACACAAACTTGAGAGAATGCTTGATGAGTTCTTGAATGTGCAAGTTATTTGTTTTTCCTTTGTTTGATGTTAATATCTCATTTGTGACATCATTTGGGTGATGTAAACAAGTTAGGTAAAGAGCATTCCCCATAAAGTTGGTTGTTGCACTGTTTCTGCACTATAGCGTGTGCAAGCAGCAACTTTACAACTGTGAAGAGTTGAGTTGTACAGTCACCTCGGGAATTGGTAGCTATATGTTCCCTCTGTTGTTCCTTTGACTCGGAAGAGTTGAATTGTGTCCCCAACTGGAGACTTGTTGACTTGTACAGTCACCTTGGGAACTGGTAGTTATTTGTTACCTCTACTGTTCCTTTGACTCTGAAGAGTTGAACGGTGTCCCCAACTGGAGACTTGTTGATCTTTAAGTTCTTGAGGATGTGTATCAGGTTTCTTATCTGGTTCTTGACAGTAAGTTTACTAGATCATCAAAACATAAAACGAAGGTACTTATAACCTATCATATATATTATGCTTCAGTCACTGAATCAGCTACTGTAGCTTGTTTGGAACTTTTTCAACTCACTGCACCACCATTTAGGGTGAATACATAACCAGAAATAGAATTGCTATCATCTCTATCTGAAGAGAAGCTTGCATTAGTATAACCTTCAAGCTTCAACTCAGAATCTCCATAATGAGGAATTTAGTCCTTCTTACGTACTTAAGAATAGTCTTTACAGCCTTCCAATGTTCCTCACCGGGATTTGCCTGATATCGGCTAGCCACTCCTAGTGCATAAGCAACATCAGAACGTGTACATATCATGGTATACATGATAGTTCCCACTGCACTAGCGTATGGGATCCTACTCATGCGTTCTCTCACTTCAGGTGTTTTAGGACAATTCTCCCTACTGAGTGTAATTCCAGTGTCTATCGGTATATAGCTTCTTTTGGAATTATCCATGTTATACCTCTTTGAGATGATATCAATGTATAAGGACTGGGAAAGCCCAAGCAGCTTCCTAGATCTATCTCTATAGATCTTTATTCCCAATTTATAAGTTGTTTCTCCCAAATCTTTCATTGAAAATTGTTCAAATAGCCAAATCTTGATACTATGCAATGTTGATACATATATCATCAACATATACGATTGTGCTCCCACTAACTTTTTTGTACACAAAGCTCTTCTTCGCATCTAACAAAATTTGACCAAATTCTCAGCATTGTAAAGGGCATATTCCTTTTGTAGGATCTAATATATTATGCATAAAGAAGTGGAGAGTACTTATATCCAAGTCTTTAGTTTCTTTCCCCACATGATCACGACTGGCTCAGAATTTGACCAAATTCGCAATTTTTGATTTCTACCTATATATTTCATGTAGTTCAGAAAAGAGTCGAGAATTATAACTGTGCACCAGTGTGTTTAAACTTGGATTTCCTAACTTATTATGGTGCAATTCAAATTGTGATATTTTCTTGTTGTAAATGTAGTGTTCAGACTAATTTGTATGCATGTGACCAATTGATCAGGATGTTACATTACTCTAGCGTAAAAATTAACTAATTTTTGTCCACTTATACTTTGATACACAAGAAAAAATCACCTACGGACTGACCCTTTTTTCTTTTGGTCTCTGTTGAAATTTGAAGTCTTTTTTACCTTTATTGACAGTTAAGTCACATCCTTGAATACTTCAAACTATAATATCTTAATAATTTATTTTCTGTATAACTATATCAGAGTGACTAACGAACAATAATATTTTTATCATAAAAATAATCAAGATGACAAGAGTACAAAACTTAGTGACCTCTTTAATACGAGTGAGTAATTAAATCTTTTTTTCCTATATGTAGGAGTGGCAGAGCACCCCAAGAGGGAACACGCAACGCAAGTGGTGACGCATGAAGCCAAAATAGGGTGCACGTGTTAATTTCCTCGGATACCTTTTCCCCTGGAACTAAATAATGCAACCAATCTTAGGAAGTGTACTACGAATCCACATTCGCCGGCCTTCATGCCCTCACCCTTCTATTATTAGACTCCTAACCCATTAATTAATAATCTCCCTTTTTAGCTGCTGCAAGACATCTATTTACCGTGGCAGATGTAGAGTATAGTTATTATATTTTCAGAAACTTAGTAATTTTTGTGGAGATTTTATATTTTTATTAAAAGATTTATTAAATATTTATAAATATGTAATTGTGAACTCAGTTATTATTGTATATTAATTTGAGATTACAATAGGAACTCATAAACTGCAAATCCTGGATCCGCCTCTGTCTATTTAGGGACCATACACAAATAGTCAACTTATGGGTCGTTTGGTTTTAATATGGCTTATGTCGGGATAAGTTATGTTGAGATTAGTTATTCCGGTATTATTTTTTATCCATTGTTTGGTATGTTGTATTAAAAATGACAATTGCATAATTTCTAAGAAGGTATAAGTTATTCCAGCACGAATTACCCAATCCTTTACAAGGTATAAGTTATCCTGATACTGATTTTAATTCCGGTATAATTTATACCGAGTTTTCTAATCAAACAAAATATTAAGATGCTATCAAATTTTTATACCAGCACTATACGTTCTTATACCTAATACCAAAACGACCCCTTAAAGAGTTATGTTCCCCTTTATTTATAAAAAAAAAAAAAAAAAACTAGGAGTAACTAGTAAGAGAGTTACAATATCACTTTACCAAAAGAGCACAAACTTGAAGAAAGATAACACAACAAATAATAATATACAGTTCAAAGACAGATACAACTAATACAACTAAAAGCTTTAAATTTTTTCAATTAATAAGAGGTAATAAGCACAGAAGAGGACAGCGTGACTGCTTGGCATCTCAAGGACGTTTTGGTAAATTCAATTAAAATGGAGCAATGTGATTGGCGGAAAAAAAATTAATATTAATCTAACTTTAGCAATACCCAACTCTCAAAATCTTATATAAAAAAAAATAGTAAAGCAAAATAGAGTCCAACTTAACGTGAAAAAGAAAAATAAGTAATGACCTTGCTGTAAAGTTATTTTCCTAATTAATATTTAAATAGCTTTAAAAGGTGTAAAGTTATGACCTTGAGGCATTACTGGTGTCTTACCAGTACATTTAGTAGCTTTTGTGGACTTCCTTATGATCACGTTTTATTTGAGCTAAATTAATTTGACAAAAGTAATTATCACTTTGAAAAATCAAGAAGGCATTAATTAGTATTTTCCCAAATTATCCTTGAGCCAATAAATGATCTACAAAATATGAGTATATATAAAGAGCAATTTAAGAAGATATAAAGGATAACATAGTTAAATAACACTTATATTAATGATATTAAATGATTCTCTTAATGCACGTGTCAAAAAGTTAGAAGCTTTTATTTTGAACGAAAGGTAGCATCGTCTAATAAACTATCCATGACTATTTTAATAATGTGATATTTTAAGTAAAATTTCTATGTTATCAATGCATATAAATTAAGAAAAAAAAGGTACACAAACTAATTAACACAACCTAAGAATTGTATTATTGGGTAAAACCAAAAAAGTATTATTGGGCCCATGCTACATGGGCCATCTCACTATGTTTTAGTGATCTTTAGTTTGCTATAGCTACTATTTACTAAATTATTTTCTATAATTATATTTTCAATTGTTATAGATTGTATCTGATGTATTTTTGTTACTGTATTCATGAATACAGTAGCAAAACTCGGCGGAAAACAGGGGAGTCCAGATAAGCAGAGAATGTATTCGACTGTATTCACGAGCTATATTCGTGAATATAGTAACAGAATTTACAAAAAAAAGGTCTTCAGTTGTTTAAAAATGGTAAATGAATCAATTAACGCGATAGACTTCTAATATAACTCAACAAACTCAATTATAACACACAAAATTTGTATTTTCAGTTATAGAAAAGGTTCTCAACTGAAAAACACTCCCAAAACTTAGCAATCTGAGATTCAATCAATCCTTTCTTTTTTTAGTAGTATCTTTATTAAAATATTTTCTAGTGGTATCTCTACAAATAGATTTATATATTGAAATTATATAATTGCATTGAATATAGTTTAATACATAAAAGTACATTGAATACATAAAGTATAGCAGGTCATCTATAGTGCAAAAACATATGAATACATATTGCAGATACATTTGAATATATATATATATATATATATATACATCTGAATACATAAATTATATTAATTAAATAAACATATGAATACATTCATGGAATAAGTGAGACAGTGAATACAATGAAATACATGGAATACATCGAGATACATTAAAATACATTGAAAAAAAGACAGTGAATACAATAAAATATATGAAATACAGCGAGATACATTGAAATACAATATACAAAAGGTAACAGACTCTTCAAGCTCCTCAGTCTGAAACTCCATACCCAATCCACTGATATCCAGGCCGCCGCCATGTGGGGCGTTGCTGCCGGTTAAATGGAGACAATTGTTGCAGAATTACCAATTTAAAGGATCAAACAAAAAGTAGAGACAGAACTTCTACAAATCTCACAAGGCAAACATGAACAATCAATGCAAAATCTAAGAAAAATTTACTGTGTTAAAGAAATCGCCGGCCAGAGGAGGGGGTTAGGTGTGACACAACAAGGAAGGGGGGAAGTGGTCACCGACCGGATCTGTCGTTGGCGGAACACAGCCCCTGCTAGGGTTTCTAAAAGTAGGGGAGGGAAAAATCAGGGGGAAAGGAGAAGAAAGAGGAAAGAGAAAGGAAGAGAGAGGGAGAGAGAAAAATAATACACAGCGTATTTAACGGCTTAAAGGTAGGAAGTGACCATAAATAGATATTTTGCTATAAAAATTAAAAGGTATCTATAGGAGATAATTTTTAAAAGGGTATTTATTTATAATAAATAAGGTATCAACCTTTGCTATATGAGGTAAAACTTCCTTTCTGTTATACATATCTAAAATTTGATCAGAGCGATCACAATGATCAGTTATTACCTAACTAGGTCCACCATGCTTACGAGACTACGCTTATATACACCAGCTAATAATATTAGCTACGTAACTTTTGCTTGAAATTAGTTAAGCTAGAGAGAATTACACGCATTATCACTTGGCCCAATTACCTATCAGAAAATAGTCCACGTTCAAAACCTTTAGCCGATAACGTCCAGATTGTATATATAACCTGAAAATTACGTAAAATGACACTAGATAGCCACTCAAAGGGACGGTATTAGGAATTAGCCAGTGCACTCTGAATTTTAACTTTTCTGTTAAATTTTCAGGAGATAAATCTTTTGAATTGTCATGAAGTTAAGATTTTTAGTTAAAAATTTCGGGACAAAAAAATACTAGCTAATCTTTCAATATCATCCATGAGAATTGTTATTTGTGCACTTGCCCCAAACTTTTCACCCGTTAGCCCACCCCTTTTAATTGTCTTTTTTCTTTTCTTCGTTCGTCTTTTCCCCGTGTCACGCCCCGACCTCGGGGAGCGCGACCTGCGCTCAATCGAAACTCTTAATCTTTTTCACATCATCTCATTTCATTGGCACCACTCGCCACAAGTATAACTTTCATTCTTGGCACGTTGGCCACACTTCCCCAATTAACTTATCTCATTTTCAAGCATCTTTATAGATTATTAACGACAAGACATTTTCAATTAAGACTTTAGGTACACATATGATCAATTAAGAGTCTTAAGCATATCGAGTTTTCCTCACACAATTTGGCATACTAACTTTCATTTGAAACATGACTCAAAGCCATAACATTTTAGTACTCAACCCATACTTTGAACATATATCTTTCGACATAAGGCTATTCGGAATAGTCAAGTTTATAAGGAATAACTCGGAACATAAGAATTAGGAACTTGAGAACATCATGTAATTCATTTCTAAAAGAGTAGTTTAGCCAACATACCTCAAATTTATCCCTTAATGATACTATAACGATCCATTACAATAAGAAACTTCAATCTACAATAACAACATCCAGTGGGACCAATATTAGTAACAAATTCCACAATTTAGGCCATTTAGGCATTTTATCAAACATCTAATAGGCATGAATCTCTAAACCGCTTAACCATAGAATTGGTTCATCCAACTACTACTATTTACCAACAATTTATTCTACCATCATTCTTAAACAATTCATAACTTCCAACATCACATACATGACCATCCATCCGCACCCAACCAACAAATCTCCTTCAAATAATCACCTTTCAATCTCTACGATGGTTATGTATTTAAATTGGGAAGTTATAGCTTCCAATCACCATACCATAAGTTTCATGCTTAATTCATACTCATATTCCCATAATATATCCATACATTCAAGTCTAAGGGTGTAGGATTACCTTTTAGAAGAAATTTTGCAAAACCCTCATTTGAGTTCTTGAAGAAATTTCTTGAAGATCTAAGCATTTTATGTGTAGATTTCATCAATACTAGTGTAGAAATGATGGAATTTCACACAAAGATTATATGGATTTCTTACCTTGAATAAGAGGGGAGTTGGTGGTCTCGAGAGAGTGGAGAATAGCTCTAAAATTCGTCTAAATGAAATAGGTAAAATGAGCCCTCGAAATGACTTAAAAAGACCTTAAGTTGGGGCGCGCCCGGTCTGGAGAAGTGAGCCTCATTTTGCTGTCCACGACATGCAAGAAAAGACAGGTTCCGCACCGGGTCTGACAAAGTGAGCCTTGCGTCGATGTCCGCCAAAATAACTGGGTGATCTAACTTTGGTAATTTGATCATAACTTTTAGTAGGAATGTCCAAATGAAGAACGCCTTGATGTGTTAGAAACTAGACTCAAAGGGATACACTCCTGAGGAATATTCATTGAAAATATGTTTATATTATGAGAGTTATACACATTCAAAGTCAAGTGTTGTGCAAATTTGGACATCTATTCCTCTTAACATTTTCAACTCGTTCCAAACAACTTATTCCCACTTACAAACCTCCTTAATATATTCTAAAAAACTCTCCATATATATTTTCAAGTCAAAATAATATGGTTCTATCCCATAGGTCTACTTTAATACTCAAATACGTTATTCCCAACCGTTGGCTTACTTTAAAAATCTTAAATCATGAGGAAATTTTAACAGGGCCTTACACCTGATATGACCCAGATTGTATATATAACCTGAAAATTACATAAAATGGCACCAGATAGCCACTCAAAGGGATGGTATTAGGAATTAGCCAGTGCATTCTGAATTTCAGTTTTTCAGGAGAAAAATTTCCTGAATTGTCATGAAGTTAATATTTTTAGTTTAAAATTTTGGGACAAAAAAATACTGGCTAATATCTAAATATCATCCATGAGAATGGCTATATATGCACTTTCCCCAAACTTTTCACTCGTTAGCCCACCCTTTTTAGTTGTCTTCTTTCTTTTTCTTTGTTCATCTTCTCCCCGTGTCTTGACTTTGCACCCTAAAATTTCCATTGTTATTCTCCTTCCATATTCAAAGCTGATAGCCACTATTTGGATGAAAAAGCAAAAATAACATGTAAAAGAATTAGCTTTTTGGAGTTATATGAAGATCACAACACTAAAGAGGTTCACCTGGTAGGTCGTTGGATCATCAACCTAGAAATAAAGTGTTGGCATTGTCTCAGTCTATCCTCGTTTCAAATATAATTAATCCCAATGGTTGATTAAGAACTTGAAAAATAAAAGTCACCATTAAAGGTTGTTCGAAGCTTCGATTTCAAAAATTGGATTTTCTGATTTGTTAGTTTTTTGGATTTAGTATTGTCCCAATTGAGTGGGATCATCATGAGTAGTTCAAAACTTACATTTGAAGTGATTTATAGTAGATTTAAGCTAGATTTGAGTTAAATTTCAGAAGATCCTCGAGGAAAAAGAAGAAGAAGAAGAAGAAGAAGAAGAAACGATGAAGCTCCATTGATAGGATTCATTTGTATAATAATGTATAGTATTGCATAAATAATGCACAACAGTGTATAAACACCTCTTATACATTATTGCATACAAGGTTAATATATTATTTACAGGTATTTGGTGAATTTCTTATATTTTCTTCTTCTTTTCTTCCTATACACCTATATCCATAGTGTATCACGAATATTTTCACAATTGTGCTTATATATCTTTATACACGTTTATACAATAATACATATAATGTACCTCTTTGTATAAGAGTGTATAACATTGTATAAAAGTGTATAAGCCTATAGCAACAACAACACAACAATTCAGTAAAATTCTACAAGTGGGTCAGGGGAGGGTAGAGTGTATGCGTACCTTACCCCTACCCCGAAAAATTATAGAGGCTATTTTCGGGAGATCCTCAGCTCGAAAGACCAAAAAGAGACAATAGATCCTTACCAGCAACAACAACCAGAAAGATGATATCAATATTGTAAGAGGTAGAAAAATAGGTGGAAAGGCAATAACAAAAGCAGTTACTAATTACACAATATTATGAAAATGAGAAAATAGTGAACTCAACATACGTCACTAGCTATTCAAGACAAAACACTATCAGAATAGCCCCACCCCGGTATAAAGTAGACTCGATTACCCCTTATCATTCAACCCTAGTGCTCGACCTCCACACCTTCCTATCAAGATCCATATCCTCAGAGATTTGAAGTTGTGCCATGTCCTACCTGATCACCTCGACCCAATACTTCTTAGGCCGTCCTCTACCTCTTCTCATGCCTGCCGAAGCCAACTTCTCACACCTCCTAGCTGGGGCATCTAGGATTCTCCTTTGCATGTGCCCAAAATATTTGAGCCTCGCTTCCCTCATCTTGTTGTCCATGAGAGACACGTCCACCTTATCCCAAATATCCTAATTCCTATTCCTATTCCTATTCAGCTTAGTGTGCTCACACATCTATTTCAACATGCTTATTTCTGCTACTTCCAACTTTTGGATATGTGACTTCTTGACTGGCCAACACTCATCCCCATACAACATGAACGGTCTAACCACCCCTCTATATAACTTACCTTTAAGTTTGGGTGGCACATTCTTGTCACACATGAATCCAGATGCTAATCTCCATTTCATCAACCCCACCCCTACACGGTGCGTGACATCCTCGTTGATCTTACCATCCCCCGGGATAATTGACCCTAGGTATTTGAAACTTCCTTTCTTGGGGATGAATTGTGATTCAAGCCTCACGTCCACGTCCTCTTCCCCCGTCACGTCGCTTAATTTGCACTCTATGTATTTTGTCTTAGTCCTACTCAATTTGATACCTTTAAACACAAGGACCTATCTCCAAACCTCCTACTTCTCGTTAACGCCGCCTCACGTCTCATATATAAGAATTATATCATCAGTGAACAAATACACCATGGCACCTCCATTTGAGTATGGTGTGTTAGAGCGTCCATCGCTAGGGAAAATAAGAACGGGTTGAGCGCAAATCCTTGATCTAACACCATAACAACCGAAAAATACTCTGATTCACCTTCCACAGTCCTAACACGAGCCTTAGCTCTATCATACATGTCATTTATCACCCTAATGTAAGTTACCGACACATCTTCCACCTCAAGGCATCTCCAAAGAACTTCCCTATGGGTCTTGTCATACGCTTTCTCTAGGTCAATAAACACCAAGTGCAAATCCTTATTCCTATCCCTGTATTGTTCCACCAACCTCCTTATAAGGTAGATAGCTCCGTAGTAGAACAACCTCGCATGAACCTGAACGGGTTGTCTGATATAGACACTGCCCTTCTCACCCTCCCTTCTACCATCCTCTCCCAAACTTTCATGGTATGACTTAGTAACTTGATTACCTCTATAGTTGTTAATTATGGATATCACCTTTGTTATTGTATAAGGGAATCATCGTAATCCACCTCCACTCATTTGGCATCCTCTTTGTACTAAAAATAAATTTAAACAGCCCTTTCATCCACTCCACGCCTGCTCTACCCACATACCGCCAAAATTGTACGAAATTTCCTAAAAGCGTATAAGCATCTCTGACGAATTTCTTGTACGGTTTTTTTCACTTGCAATGCTTGTTCAAACTAGCCCACATTTTCATCAAATGACCTTCAAACTTTGTATACAACATACTTGGATTATTTCTAATAAGTTCAAACAATAGCCCACTCCAAATTTCTCACAAACTCATATTCGAATTTTAATAGGGTTAGCATTGAAGAAGATGAGATTTTAGGTTTTTCGTGTCCATTTTTGCGTTTTTGTAGCTTGGATAGGTATGTATAAACTTGAGAAAAAAGAAGAATAGAAACTCACAAATATTTCTCACCGGAAGGTCTAGTGAATCAACTGAGCTTATTGGTATTTGGCTACATACTTATAAATTTGTAATTGGGTTAAAATACTGCAAGGTTCATTAAGCTAAAATTGCTAAACCGAGTGAGAATGTCATTAACACTTCAACTTAATAAAATAGGAAAAGAAAAGGGAAAATTTCACATAAGAACAACTGGGCTCTATACTTTTCAATTTTATAGCTCACATTTCAATTTACAACCAACTAACCCAAAAATAATAGGCTAAAATTCAACATCCAACTTCAATAGGTTCTCGAAATTACTATTTAACTTTTAAAAAAGACTGCTCAAGCTTTTAAGTTAATTTTCGAATCAGTAACTGTAACTCAAATATTAGTTCAACAAACCAAATCCATTTGGGGGGTAAAAATTAGATTTTTAACAAACTTAAATATGTGAATTTAAATTTCGGATTTTATTTTGTGAGAAATTTGGAGTGAGTGTTATTTAGACTTATTAGAAATAGTATAAGGAGGTTGTATATAAAATTTGAAGTCATTTAATGGAGATTTGGACTGGTTTTGAACAAGAATTGTAACTGAAATTCGTGAAAGAAGTTTGTATACAGACGCTTGTATAAAGGTGTATAAAAGTATATAATAGGGTATAAGATGTGTTTATACACTCATATACACTATTATACAAGATTATACATAATTATACAAAAAACTGACATCAAATCTTGCTCAAATCTACTCCAAATCACATCAAATTTAAATTTTGAACTCCTTTTAGTATTTTCAATCACTTGGAACAACACCTCATCCAAACAACTAACAAACTCAAAAAAACATATTTTCGAAAGCGAAACTTTGAATAGCCTTCAATGGTGGACTTCTACTATTCAATTTTCTTATGTTGCAACTAGGTGACACGGGGGGAGGGGGGAACAGAAAATATACGTCCCTTGAACCATATGTAGAAGATGTGAGAACAAGAGAGTGAAAGTAATGGTTGCGAGAACACATATTTAACTCCATAACTTTAGAAGTAATGATTGTAAGAACATAAATTTTGAATTTGTTAATGCTTTCAAAATATGTACAATATAAATTAGGTCGAGTAAAACTTAAAAATATGAACTATTTTTTGTTGGTGTGAAATCATATATATTTTCTTGTAATTGTTTCAAAAGAAAATTGCAGCGGCAAAGTCATTACGCGCCCCCGCTGGAGAGGGGCGTGGGACCATGCCTAACGGCAGCCTGGCAATCCTATTTAACTACTCATTTTTTAACCGCCTCCTTCCAGTTAAGAACCAACCGACGCCGTTTTTGGCCAAAACTACTCCATACAACCCTGTAATATAAGTTGACCTTTCCCTGTGCGTTTTATGGCAACCCAGGATTTATTAATGAACACTAAATATTATACTGGGATAAATATGAGTTTTCTGTATTTAATTAGAAGTCGTAAATTTGGAAATTAGAAAATGAAAATACTCTAATAAGGAGTACTTTTTCTTGAATGGATCTTAGGTTGCACAAATTTTAGACTAACGGCGACTTTAGTGTGAGTATCTACTTATACGTATACACACACACACATACTGTACTCTCCTTTTCTCTCTTCCTTCGCCTCAAAAGGAAAAGAGATCACAGAACACCCACCCCCTCCTCAAACCTCACCGGGCCCCCCAGTACTACCAGTCACGTACCCCCCTCAGCTCTCATGCTCTACCCGTCTATGTCACTAACTCCCAGGAAAGGCAATAAACCAAAAGAGCTGAGTAATGGCTAAATCTGTGCATCAAAGATGAAGGTCACTGCTAACAAAGCTGAGCTTCCAGCAGTTACATCATCCAAACTAGTGAACCCTTTACCTGATTCAGATCTTTTACAAAAACCCTTTTGCTCTCGTAAACCGCCTCGCCGGAAAACCAAGAACTCCGGCACCGGAGTGAGGTTGAAGAGAGATATTGCAGGTGGGAAAAAGAGCAGGCCCGAGACCCCCTTACTACGTTGGAAATATAACGAGGATGTAAATGATAATGCTGCTTGTACCTGGGAAGCCGACAAGTCCACGGTGGAGCTTGGTCGGAAATCTGGCCGGAAAGTTAAAACCTTGGTTTCTGCTAGGAAGTTAGCTGCTGGATTATGGAGGCTGCAGTTTCCGGAAGTTCCCAATATCCCACCTCAAAAGTCAGCATTTCAGGTAGTTCATTGAAGAAAGATTAAAGAATGCAGCTTTAGGGTTCTCTTTTTCCTCTCTAGTTTTGGTCATTTATATGTTAAATGTTAATTGTATTTGGAATCTAAATGATTCTAATCCTTTTTTAATAGAGCGGAATTGATATTATATTGAGGATTCATATAGTCGACCTCAACTAGTTTGAGATTACTTGGTTTACTTACTTGCTTTACTTACATTGACTTTGGCATTTCCTTAAAAAAGAAATTGGCAAAGCAATTATGAATGTATGATTAGAAACTGTAGGATTGAAGTTTAAGTATCATCTCTATAATCTATTTTAATCTTCCCAGTTGAGATTATTTTCTGGCCCCTTTGGTATAATTTTGAGCAGCTTCCCTTCTGCTAACATTGACTTTTTCATTTTCTTATGTTGGTAGTTAAATTTTGTTAGTCCCTGTGATTTAGGACCATAACCGTCTCCAAATCGGTACATTTCTGACCTTAGAGCAAATGGTAACTTCGACTCGTGTGGTATTATTCTAGATCCTAAGTTAAGCAACTTTTCTCAACTTTATTTTTCGTTTCTTTCCTGCAGGCTGGTCATGTTGATGTGCCCTTTTACGGCCATCATCATCACAGTGAAGAGAATGATTCTCACATTAATGACATAGTGCAGAGTCCTCGATCTGTCTCTGGTCCAAGAAATGGTCTTTTTCACAAGGTATGTAGGTGCTTTCTCAATGTTTTCTTAACTATCTAAGCTCTTTTATGTAAGTCCTAAAGTTGGCTTAATAGTCCTAAATAATGTAATAGGCGCAGGAAAAGCGACTTCCCTTGTATTAGGGAAATCCTAGAGTTATCGGAAGTTAATGAATGTTTTTCTTCTTGAGTATTAAAGACACTTGGTATTCAGTTTAGTAATGGTACTATTGCACCATTGCTGTCTCATTGTTTCCATACTTGCTCGTCTAACAAAAGGGTTACCACTATATTCTGTAGCTAGAACCGTCATTTCAATATTCAAACTCAGCTATGGAAGGGGCAACAAAGTGGGATCCAGTTGGCTGGCAAATAGCTGAGGAAATAAAGGAGATTTATGGCCATCACAAGGTTCCTGATAAACAGTCGAAGAATGCTGCAATGATTTCTAAGCTTGAGGGTGAATTAGAGCAGGCTCGCTCCCGAATTTATCAGCTTGAGATGGAGCGGCGGTCATCAAAAAAGAAACTCGAGCAGTTTCTGAGAAAACTTAGCGAAGAGAAGACAGCATGGCGAAGCCGAGAACACGAGAAAATTCGTGCAATTATAGATGATATGAAAGCTGACTTGTCCAGAGAAAGGAAAAACCGACAGAGGCTGGAAATAGTTAACTCCAAGTTAGTTAATGAGTTGGCTGATGCCAAGTTATCAGCAAAGCGCTACTTGCAAGATTACGAAAAAGAAAGGAAGGGTAGAGAGTTGATAGAGGAAGTGTGTGAAGAATTAGCCAAGGAAATTGGAGAAGACAAGGCTGAAGTCGAGGCATTGAAGAGAGAATCTCAGACACTAAGAGAGGAAGTAGATGAAGAAAGAAAGATGTTGCAGATGGCTGAGGTTTGGCGTGAGGAACGGGTTCAGATGAAGCTAGTTGATGCTAAGGTGACACTAGAAGAGAAGTATTCCCAGATGAATAGACTAATTGCAGAGCTAGAGTCTTTTCTATGTTCTAGAGGTATGAACCCCGACGAGGAAGTGATCAAAAGAGCTGAGCAGCTTCAACAGGCAGCTGCTTCAGTGGATATTCGTGATATCACGGAATTCACTTATGAACCTCCAAACCCAGATGATATTTTCTCTGTGTTTGAGGATGTTAATTTTATTGAAAATAATGACAGGGAGATTGAGTCGTGTCCTGCATACAGTCCTGATGGTGGTGTATACAATAAAGACAACTTCCACAGCCATTCTCACGCGTATGTCAATCAAAGCGATGATTTAGAGGAAGAGGGAAGTGAATGGGAAACAGTGAGCCATCTCGATGAACAAGGCTCTAGTTATTCTCCTGAAGGAAGCATCTCTTCTACCAACAGGAAGTATAGCAATATCTCAAGAGGTGATGGTACACCAATTACAGAGATAAGTGAAGTATGTTCAGGGCCAGGTCGGCAGCTTAAGAAGGTGTCATCTATATCTAGGCTTTGGAAATCGAATGGAGACAATTACAAGAAGATATCAGTAGAAGGAATGAATGGGAGACTATCAAATGGGAGGCTATCAAATTGCGCCGTTCTTTCTCCAGATCATGGTTCAAGTAAAAGTGGATTTAGTCCCTCAGACCTTGCTGGACAATGGAGCTCACCCGACTCAACCAATCCACAAATAACACGAGGGATGAAAGGGTGCATTGAATGGCCGCGGAATTCTCACAAGCACAGTTTAAAATCAAAGCTGTTGGAGGCAAGAATGGAGAGCCAGAAGGTCCAGTTGCGCCATGTCTTGAAGCAGAAGATCTAGAAACTAAAACCTAAGTCCACATTCTCCTGAGACTAGTATCTCCTCATTTTATGCTTACTGAAACTTCTTGCCGATGCACCGTCTTTGCATCAATCAGAATTGTTTTATTGGAGCTATGTAGTTGTTATCTTGTAATTTGGAAGGTGCATTATTAGCCACTGATTATGTCTTTATAATGTATTGTTTGGTGGCCAATTATACATCGTCCACAGAAGTTTCAGTACGAGGAAAGAAGAACTTTGCATAATTGAATTCCCTGAAATAATTGTCCTTCTTTCTTTGCCTTCATTTATTAAAGTTGATTGCTGAAAACTGATCAAAAAGATTAAGAAGGAAAATAAAGTCATTGACAGAATCCTGGAAAATTGAAAAATCATCTGAACTGTTTGTTTTTGGAGGTATCAAATGTGACAGGTAGTGCCAAGGAGAAAAAATGGGGAAAGTTTTGCACTTTTCTAAAACACAATGACTCAAATTGACCCAGGGAGGCAACGTTTGGTCTCTTTCAATTACTGATTCAACAATAAAAATCTAATGATTCCACCTCAATCCTCAAATCTCAAGTTAGACGAGTTGACAAATAAAAGAGACCTTATTTAAAGCCGAAAGAGCATTCTTTTTACAGATTAAGATGTGAGTAAAAAGGTTATTTTCTACTGGCTCCTGTCTAGAGAACATCTTTTTCCAAAGCTACATGTGAATATTATATCTGCACAGACTGATAGGATAGAACATCTTTTAATCGTCAGAGATATTAATATTAAAATAAACAGAGATTTATAGAATCCAATGCATTGGACCCGGCCGCGCCATTTCCCCAATTACCACCTCTCTTTTTTTACCGTTATTCCTTTCTGGACCACCTTAACGTTACCTACACCGCGCTACAGGGATCAGGTATTTTTATTTTTTTTACAAAATATTTGTATTTCATTTTTATAGTTAACCAGGGATTATAATAGCAAAACAAACACTACTCCCCTCCCTCTTATGGTTATGTCAAATTTATTTTATATATAAAAGATCTAAAAATAAAATATAACAAATCTTGCATGCATTATATTGAACCATTTCCTTCTAAAAAAATTTATGTTGAAATTAAAAAAAATATCTTTTTTAGATCTCTTATATGTAAACCATAAATCTCCTACTTGTAAATCTCTCATATATATAAGAAAAAAAAATAGAGTCATAAAACTAAATATAAGTTTGCAAATATGCACTCAACCATTGAGTTCATTACTCAAATGGTCACTCAACTATCTCAAATTATTTGCAAAAGTTAGTCTTCTTTCGTTTGTAACAACAAAGTCACTTAACTATGCATATGTTAACTCTCTGTATTTGTAAAACAATTCTGGAAATAATAAAATAAATAAATAAATAA